>CAWVNZ010002236.1:0-219582 GCA_963930735.1 Dioctria linearis | reverse complement strand
TTTTTTGAATAATTTACTATAGAAAAGGCAATCCCTGGCGTAATTAAAATTTGCGACAGTTGAAAATTATTTTTTGAATAATTTACTATAGAAAAGGCAATCCCTGGCGCAATTAAAATTTGCGACAGTATAAAATTAATTTTTGAAAAATTTACTGTAGAAAAGGCAATCCCTGGCGTAATTAAAATTTGCGACAGTAGAAAATTATTTTTTGAATAATTTACTATAGAAAAGGCAATCCCTGGCGCACTTAAAATTTGCGACAGTAAAAAATTATTTTTTGAATAATTTACTATAGAAAAGGCAATCCCTGGCGTAGTTAACATTTGCGACAGTAGAAAATTATTTTTTGAATAATTTACTAGAGAAAAGGCAATCCCTGGCGTAATTAAAATTTGCGACAGTATAAAATTATTTTTTGAATAATTTACTATTAAAAAGGCAATCCCTGGCGCACTTAAAATTTGCGACAGTAAAAAATTATTTTTTGAATAATTTACTATAGAAAAGGCAATCCCTGGCGTAATTAAAATTTGCGAGAGTAAAAAATTATTTTTTGAATAATTTACTATAGAAAAGGCAATCCCTGGCGTAATTAAAATTTGCGACAATAGAAAATTATTTTTTGAATAATTTACTATAGAAAAGGCAATCCCTGTCGTATTTAAAATTTGCGACAGTAAAAAATTAATTTGTGAAAAGTTTACTATAGAAAAGGCAATCCCTGGCGCAATTAAAATTTGCGACAGTAAAAAATTATTTTTTGGAAAATTTACTGTAGAAAAGGCAATTCCTGGCGCAATTAAAACTTGCGATAGTAAAAAATTATTTTTTGAATAATTTACTATAGAAAAGGCAATCCCTGGCGGATTTGAAATTTGCGACAGTAAAAAATTATTTTTTGAATAATTTACTATAGAAAAGGCAATACCTGGCGTATTTAAAATTTGCGACAGTAAAAAATTATTTTTTGAATAATTTACTATAGAAAAGGCAATCCCTGGCGTATTTAAAATTTGCGACAGTATAAAATTAATTTTTGAAAAATTTACTGTAGAAAAGGCAATCCCTGGCGCAATTAAAATTTGTGACAACAGAAAATTATTTTTTGAAAAATTTACTGTAGAAAAGGCAATCCCTGGCGCAATTAAAACTTGCGACAGTAAAAAATTATTTTTTGAATAATTTACTATAGAAAAGGCAATCCCTGGCGTAATTAAAATTTGCGACAGTTGAAAATTATTTTTTGAATAATTTACTATAGAAAAGGCAATCCCTGGCGCAATTAAAATTTGCGACAGTAAAAAATTATTTTTTGAATAATTTACTATAGAAAAGGCAATCCTTGGCGCACTTAAAATTTGCGACAGTATAAAATTATTTTTTGAATAATTTACTATAGAAAAGGCAATCCCTGGCGTAATTAAAATTTGCGACAGTAGAAAATTATTTTTTGAAAAATTTACTATAGAAAAGGCAATCCCTGGCGTATTTAAAATTTGCGACAGTATACAATTAGTTTTTGAAAAATTTACTATATAAAAGGCAATCCCTGGCGTATTTAAAATTTGCGACAGTATAAAATTAATTTTTGAAAAATTTACTGTAGAAAAGGCAATCCCTGGCGCAATTAAAATTTGCGACAGTAGAAAATTATTTTTTGAAAAATTTACTGTAGAAAAGGCAATCCCTGGGATATTTAAAATTTGCGACAGTAGAAAATTATTTTTTGAATAATTTACTATAGAAAAGGCAATCCCTGACGTAATTAAAATTTGCGACAGTATAAAATTATTTTTTGAATAATTTACTATAGAAAAGGCAATCCCTGGCGCACTTAAAATTTGCGACAGTAAAAAATTATTTTTTGAATAATTTACTATAGAAAAGGCAATCCCTGGCGTAATTAAAATTTGCGACAGTTGAAAATTATTTTTTGAATAATTTACTATTGAAAAGGCAATCCCTGGCGTATTTAAAATTTGCGACAGTATAAAATTATTTTTTGAATAATTTACTATAGAAAAGGCAATCCCTGGCGTAATTAAAATTTGCGACAGTATAAAATTATTTTTTGAATAATTTACTATAGAAAAGGCAATCCCTGGCGTAATTAAAATTTGCGACAGTATAAAATTATTTTTTGAATAATTTACTATAGAAAAGGCAATCCCTGGCGCACTTAAAATTTGCGACAGTAAAAAATTATTTTTTGAATAATTTACTATAGAAAAGGCAATCCCTGGCGTAATTAAAATTTGCGACAGTTGAAAATTATTTTTTGAATAATTTACTATAGAAAAGGCAATCCCTGGCGCAATTAAAATTTGCGACAGTAAAAAATTATTTTTTGAATAATTTACTATAGAAAAGGCAATCCCTGGCGTAATTAAAATTTGCGACAGTAGAAAAATTTTTTTGAATAATTTACTATAGAAAAGGCAATCCCTGGCGCAATTAAAATTTGCGACAGTAAAAAATTATTTTGTGAGAAATTTACTATAGAAAAGGCAATCCCTGGGATATTTAAAATTTGCGACAGTAGAAAATTATTTTTTGAATAATTTACTATAGAAAAGGCAATCCCTGGCGTAATTAAAATTTGCGACAGTAAAAAATTATTTTTTGAATAATTTACTACAGAAAAGGCAATCCCTGGCGCACTTAAAATTTGCGACAGTAAAAAATTATTTTTTGAATAATTTACTATAGAAAAGGCAATCCCTGGCGAAATTAAAATTTGCGACAGTAGAAAATTATTTTTTGAATAATTTACTATAGAAAAGGCAATCCCTGGCGCAATTAAAATTTGCGACAGTATAAAATTATTTTTTGAATAATTTACTATAGCAAATGCAATCCCTGGCGTAATTAAAATTTGCGACAGTATAAAATTATTTTTTGAATAATTTACTATAGAAAAGGCAATCCCTGGCGCAATTACAATTTGCGACAGTTGAAAATTATTTTTTGAATAATTTACTATAGAAAAGGCAATCCCTGGCGCAATTAAAATTAGCGACAGTAAAAAATTATTTTTTGCAAAATTTACTATAGAAAAGGCAATCACTGGCGCACTTAAAATTTGCGACAGTAAAAAATTATTTTTTGAATAATTTACTATAGAAAAGGCAATCCCTGGCGTAGTTAAAATTTGCGACAGTATAAAATTATTTTTTGAATAATTTACTATAGAAAAGGCAATCCCTGGCGTAATTAAAATTTGCGACAGTAGAAAATTATTTTTTGAATAATTTACCATAGAAAAGGCAATCCCTGGCGTATTTAAAATTTGCGACAGTAGGAAATTAATTTGTGAGAAATTTACCATAGAAAAGGCAATCCCTGGCGCAATTAAAATTTGCGACAGTAAAAAATTATTTTTTGAATAATTTACTATAGAAAAGGCAATCCCTGGCGTAATTAAAATTTGCGACAGTAGAAAATTATTTTTTGAATAATTTACTATAGAAAAGGCAATCCCTGGCGCACTTAAAATTTGCGACAGTAAAAAATTATTTTTTGAATAATTTACTATAGAAAAGGCAATCCCTGGCGTAATTAAAATTTGCGACAGTAGAAAATTATTTTTTGAATAATTTACTAGAGAAAAGGCAATCCCTGGCGTAATTAAAATTTGCGACAGTATAAAATTATTTTTTGAATAATTTACTATTAAAAAGGCAATCCCTGGCGCACTTAAAATTTGCGACAGTAAAAAATTACTTTTTTGAATAATTTACTATAGAAAAGGCAATCCCTGGCGTAATTAAAATTTGCGAGAGTAAAAAATTATTTTTTGAATAATTTACTATAGAAAAGGCAATCCCTGGCGTAATTAAAATTTGCGACAATAGAAAATTATTTTTTGAATAATTTACTATAGAAAAGGCAATCCCTGGCGTATTTAAAATTTGCGACAGTAAAAAATTAATTTGTGAAAAGTTTACTATAGAAAAGGCAATCCCTGGCGCAGTTAAAATTTGCGACAGTAAAAAATTATTTTTTGGAAAATTTACTGTAGAAAAGGCAATTCCTGGCGCAATTAAAACTTGCGATAGTAAAAAATTATTTTTTGAATAATTTACTATAGAAAAGGCAATCCCTGGCGGATTTGAAATTTGCGACAGTAAAAAATTATTTTTTGAATAATTTACTATAGAAAAGGCAATCCCTGGCGTATTTAAAATTTGCGACAGTAAAAAATTATTTTTTGAATAATTTACTATAGAAAAGGCAATCCCTGGCGTATTTAAAATTTGCGACAGTATAAAATTAATTTTTGAAAAATTTACTGTAGAAAAGGCAATCCCTGGCGCAATTAAAATTTGCGACAGCAGAAAATTATTTTTTGAAAAATTTACTGTAGAAAAGGCAATCCCTGGCGCAATTAAAACTTGCGACAGTAAAAAATTATTTTTTGAATAATTTACTACAGAAAAGGCAATCCCTGGCGTAATTAAAATTTGCGACAGTTGAAAATTATTTTTTGAATAATTTAATAGAAAAGGCAATCCCTGGCGCAATTAAAATTTGCGACAGTAAAAAATTATTTTTTGAATAATTTACTATAGAAAAGGCAATCCCTGGCGCACTTAAAATTTGCGACAGTATAAAATTATTTTTTGAATAATTTACTATAGAAAAGGCAATCCCTGGCGTAATTAAAATTTGCGACAGTAGAAAATTATTTTTTGCAAAATTTACTATAGAAAAGGCAATCCCTGGCGTATTTAAAATTTGCGACAGTATACAATTAGTTTTTGAAAAATTTACTATATAAAAGGCAATCCCTGGCGTATTTAAAATTTGCGACAGTATAAAATTAATTTTTGAAAAATTTACTGTAGAAAAGGCAATCCCTGGCGCAATTAAAATTTGCGACAGTAGAAAATTATTTTTTGAAAAATTTACTGTAGAAAAGGCAATCCCTGGGATATTTAAAATTTGCGACAGTAGAAAATTATTTTTTGAATAATTTACTATAGAAAAGGCAATCCCTGACGTAATTAAAATTTGCGACAGTATAAAATTATTTTTTGAATAATTTACTATAGAAAAGGCAATCCTTGGCGCACTTAAAATTTGCGACAGTAAAAAATTATTTTTTGAATAATTTACTATAGAAAAGGCAATCCCTGGCGTAATTAAAATTTGCGACAGTTGAAAATTATTTTTTGAATAATTTACTATAGAAAAGGCAATCCCTGGCGTATTTAAAATTTGCGACAGTATAAAATTATTTTTTGAATAATTTACTATAGAAAAGGCAATCCCTGGCGTAATTAAAATTTGCGACAGTATAAAATTATTTTTTGAATAATTTACTATAGAAAAGGCAATCCCTGGCGTAATTAAAATTTGCGACAGTATAAAATTATTTTTTGAATAATTTACTATAGAAAAGGCAATCCCTGGCGCACTTAAAATTTGCGACTGTAAAAAATTATATTTTGAATAATTTACTATAGAAAAGGCAATCCCTGGCGTAATTAAAATTTGCGACAGTTGAAAATTATTTTTTGAATAATTTACTATAGAAAAGGCAATCCCTGGCGCAATTAAAATTTGCGACAGTAAAAAATTATTTTTTGAATAATTTACTATAGAAAAGGCAATCCCTGGCGTAATTAAAATTTGCGACAGTAGAAAAATTTTTTTGAATAATTTACTATAGAAAAGGCAATCCCTGGCGCAATTAAAATTTGCGACAGTAAAAAATTATTTTGTGAGAAATTTACTATAGAAAAGGCAATCCCTGGGATATTTAAAATTTGCGACAGTAGAAAATTATTTTTTGAATAATTTACTATAGAAAAGGCAATCCCTGGCGTAATTAAAATTTGCGACAGTAAAAAATTATTTTTTGAATAATTTACTATAGAAAAGGCAATCCCTGGCGCACTTAAAATTTGCGACAGTAAAAAATTATTTTTTGAATAATTTACTATAGAAAAGGCAATCCCTGGCGAAATTAAAATTTGCGACAGTAGAAAATTATTTTTTGAATAATTTACTATAGAAAAGGCAATCCCTGGCGCAATTAAAATTTGCGACAGTATAAAATTATTTTTTGAATAATTTACTATAGCAAAGGCAATCCCTGGCGTAATTAAAATTTGCGACAGTATAAAATTATTTTTTGAATAATTTACTATAGAAAAGGCAATCCCTGGCGCAATTACAATTTGCGACAGTTGAAAATTATTTTTTGAATAATTTACTATAGAAAAGGCAATCCCTGGCGCAATTAAAATTAGCGACAGTAAAAAATTATTTTTTGCAAAATTTACTATAGAAAAGGCAATCCCTGGCGCACTTAAAATTAGCGACAGTAAAAAATTATTTTTTGAATAATTTACTATAGAAAAGGCAATCCCTGGCGTAATTAAAATTTGCGACAGTATAAAATTATTTTTTGAATAATTTACTATAGAAAAGGCAATCCCTGGCGTAATTAAAATTTGCGACAGTAGAAAATTATTTTTTGAATAATTTACTATAGAAAAGGCAATCCCTGGCGTATTTAAAATTTGCTACAATAAGAAATTAATTTGTGAGAAATTTACTATAGAAAAGGCAATCCCTGGGATATTTTAAATTTGCGACAGTAGAAAATTATTTTTTGAATAATTTACTATAGAAAAGGCAATCCCTGGCGCAATTAAAATTTGCGACAGTAAAAAATTATTTTTTGAATAATTTACTATAGAAAAGGCAATCCCTGGCGTAATTAAAATTTGCGACAGTAGAAAATTATTTTTTGAATAATTTACTATAGAAAAGGCGTAATTAAAATTTGCGACAGTAGAAAATTATTTTTTGAATAATTTACTATAGAAAAGGCAATCCCTGGCGTATTTAAAATTTGCGACAGTATAAAATTAATTTTTGAAAAATTTACTATATAAAAGGCAATCCCTGGCGTAATTAAAATTTGCGACAGTAAAAAATTATTTTTTGAATAATTTACTATAGAAAAGGCAATCCCTGGCGTAATTAAAATTTGCGACAGTAAAAAATTATTTTTTGAATAATTTACTATATAAAAGGAAATCTCTGGCGTAATTAAAATTTGCGACAGTAGAAAATTATTTTTTGAATAATTTACTATAGAAAAGGCAATCCCTGGCGCAATTAAAATTTGCGACAGTATAAAATTATTTTTTGAATAATTTACTATAGAAAAGGCAATCCCTGGCGCACTTAAAATTTGTGAAAGTAGAAAATTATTTTTTGAATAATTTACTATAGAAAAGGCAATCCCTGGCGCACTTAAAATTTGCGACAGTAGAAAATTATTTTTTGAATAATTTACTATAGAAAAGGCAATCCCTGGCGTAATTAAAATTTGAGACAGTATAAAAATATTTTTTGAATAATTTACTATAGAAAAGGCAATCCCTGGCGCACTTAAAATTTGCGACAGTAAAAAATTATTTTGTGAGAAATTTACTATAGAAAAGGCAATCCCTGGGATATTTAAAATTTGCGACAGTAGAAAATTATTTTTTGAATAATTTACTATAGAAAAGGCAATCCCTGGCGCAATTAAAATTTGCGACAGTATAAAATTATTTTTTGAATAATTTACTATAGAAAAGGCAATCCCTGGCGTAATTAAAATTTGCGACAGTAAAAAATTATTTTTTGAATAATTTACTATAGAAAAGGCAATCCCTGGCGTATTTAAAATTTGCGACAGTACGAAATTAATTTGTGAGAAATTTACTATAGAAAAGGCAATCCCTGGCGTATTTAAAATTTGCGACAGTATAAAATTATTTTTTGAAAAATTGACTATAGGAAAGGCAATCCCTGGGATATTTAAAATTTGCGACAGTAAAAAATTATTTTTTTTAAAATTTACTATAGAAAAGGCAATCCCTGGCGCAATTAAAACTTGCGATAGTAAAAAATTATTTTTTGAATAATTTACTATAGAAAAGGCAATCCCTGGCGTAATTAAAATTTGCGACAGTAGAAAATTATTTTTTGAATAATTTACTATAGAAAAGGCAATCCCTGGCGCACTTAAAATTTGCGACAGTAAAAAATTATTTTGTGAGAAATTTACTATAGAAAAGGCAATCCCTGGGATATTTAAAATTTGCGACAGTAGAAAATTATTTTTTGAATAATTTACTATAGAAAAGGCAATCCCTGGCGCAATTAAAATTTGCGACAGTATAAAATTATTTTTTGAATAATTTACTATAGAAAAGGCGTAATTAAAATTTGCGACAGTAAAAAATTATTTTTTGAATAATTTACTATAGAAAAGGCAATCCCTGGCGTATTTAAAATTTGCGACAGTACGAAATTAATTTGTGAGAAATTTACTATAGAAAAGGCAATCCCTGGCGTATTTAAAATTTGCGACAGTATAAAATTATTTTTTGAAAAATTGACTATAGGAAAGGCAATCCCTGGCGCACTTAAAATTTGAGACAGTAGAAAATTATTTTTTGAATAATTTACTATAGAAAAGGCAATCCCTGGCGCAATTACAATTTGCGACAGTAAAAAATTATTTTTTGAAAAATTTACTGTAGAAAAGGCAATCCCTGGCGCACTTAAAATTTGCGACAGTAAAAAATTATTTTTTGAATAATTTACTATAGAAAAGGCAATCCCTGGCGTAATTAAAATTTGAGACAGTATAAAAATATTTTTTGAATAATTTACTATAGGAAAGGTAATCCCTGCCGTAATTAAAATTTGCGACAGTAGAAAATTATTTTTTGAATAATTTACTATAGAAAAGGCAATCCCTGCCGTAATTAAAATTTGCGACAGTAGAAAATTATTTTTTGAATAATTTACTATAGAAAAGGCAATCCCTGGCGTATTTAAAATTTGCGACAGTAAGAAATTAATTTGTGAGAAATTTACTATAGAAAAGGCAATCCCTGGGATATTTAAAATTTGCGACAGTAGAAAATTATTTTTTGAATAATTTACTATAGAAAAGGCAATCCCTGGCGCAATTAAAATTTGCGACAGTAAAAAATTATTTTTTGAATAATTTACTATAGAAAAGGCAATCCCTGGCGCACTTAAAATTTGCGACAGTAGAAAATTATTTTTTGAATAATTTACTATAGAAAAGGCAATCCCTGGCGCACTTAAAATTTGCGACAGTAGAAAATTATTTTTTGAATAATTTAGTATAGAAAAGGCAATCCCTGGGATATTTAAAATTTGCGACAGTAAAAAATTATTTTTTGAATAATTTACTATAGAAAAGGCAATCCCTGGCGTAATTAAAATTTGCGACAGTAGAAAATTATTTTTTGAATAATTTACTATAGAAAAGGCAATCCCTGGCGTAATTAAAATTTGCGACAGTAGAAAATTATTTTTTGAATAATTTACTATAGAAAAGGCAATCCCTGGCGCAATTAAAATTTGCGACAGTAAAAAATTATTTTTTGCAAAATTTACTGTAGAAAAGGCAATCCCTGGCGCAATTAAAACTTGCGATAGTAAAAAATTATTTTTTGAATAATTTACTATAGAAAAGGCAATCCCTGGCGTAGTTAAAATTTGCGACAGTAGAAAATTATTTTTTGAATAATTTACTATAGAAAAGGCAATCCCTGGCGTATTTAAAATTTGCGACAATATAAAATTATTTTTTGAAAAATTTACTATAGGAAAGGGAATCCCTGGCGCACTTAAAATTTGCGACAGTAAAAAATTATTTTTTGAATAATTTACTATAGAAAAGGTAATCCCTGGCGCAATTACAATTTGCGACAGTTGAAAATTATTTTTTGAATAATTTACTATAGAAAAGGCAATCCCTGGCGCAATTAAAATTTGCGACAGTAAAAAATTATTTTTTTCAAAATTTACTATAGAAAGGGCAATCCCTGGCGCACTTAAAATTTGCGACAGTAAAAAATTATTTTTTGCAAAATTTACTATAGAAAAGGCAATCCCTGGCGCACTTAAAATTTGCGACAGTAAAAAATTATTTTTTGAATAATTTACTATAGAAAAGGCAATCCCTGGCGTAATTAAAATTTGAGACAGTATAAAAATATTTTTTGAATAATTTACTATAGAAAAGGCAATCCCTGCCGTAATTAAAATTTGCGACAGTAGAAAATTATTTTTTGAATAATTTACTATAGAAAAGGCAATCCCTGGCGTATTTAAAATTTGCGACAGTAAGAAATTAATTTGTGGGAAATTTACTATAGAAAAGGCAATTCCTGGGATATTTAAAATTTGCGACAGTAGAAAATTATTTTTTGAATAATTTACTATAGAAAAGGCAATCCCTGGCGCAATTAAAATTTGCGACAGTAAAAAATTATTTGTTGAATAATTTACTATAGAAAAGGCAATCCTTGGCGTAATTAAAATTTGCGACAGTAGAAAATTATTTTTTGAATAATTTACTATAGAAAAGGCAATCCCTGGCGTATTTAAAATTTGCGACAGTATAAAATTATTTTTTGAATAATTTACTATAGAAAAGGCAATCCCTGGCGTAATTAAAATTTGCGACAGTATAAAATTATTTTTTGAATAATTTACTATAGAAAAGGCAATCCCTGGCGCACTTAAAATTTGCGACAGTAGAAAATTATTTTTTGAATAATTTACTATAGAAAAGGCAATCCCTGGCGCACTTAAAATTTGCGATAGTAAAAAAATATTTTTTGAACAATTTACTATAGAAAAGGCAATCCCTGGCGTAGTTAAAATTTGCGACAGTAGAAAATTATTTTTTGAATAATTTACTATATGTAGAAAAGGCAATCCCTGGCGTATTTAAAATTTGCGACAATATAAAATTATTTTTTGAAAAATTTACTATAGAAAAGGGAATCCCTGGCGCACTTAAAATTTGCGACAGTAAAAAATTATTTTTTGAATAATTTACTATAGAAAAGGTAATCCCTGGCGCAATTACAATTTGCGACAGTTGAAAATTATTTTTTGAATAATTTACTATAGAATAGGCAATCCCTGGCGCAATTAAAATTTGCGACAGTAAAAAATTATTTTTTGCAAAATTTACTATAGAAAAGGCAATCCCTGGCGCACTTAAAATTTGCGACAGTAAAAAATTATTTTTTGAATAATTTACTAAAGAAAAGGCAATCCTTGGCGTAGTTAAAATTTGCGATAGTATAAAATTATTTTTTGAATAATTTACTATAGAAAAGGCAATCCCTGGCGTAATTAAAATTTGCGACAGTAGAAAATTATTTTTTGAATAATTTACTATAGAAAAGGCAATCCCTTGCGCAATTAAAATTTGCGACAGTAGAAAATTATTTTTTGAATAATTTACTATAGAAAAGGCAATCCCTGGCGTAATTAAAATTTGTGACAGTATAAAATTATTTTTTGAATAATTTACTATAGAAAAGGCAATCCCTGGCGCAATTAAAATTTGCGATAGTAAAAAATTATTTTTTGCAAAATTTACTATAGAAAGGCAATCCCTGGCGCAATTAAAATTTGCGACAGCAGAAAATTATTTTTTGAATAATTTACTATAGAAAAGGCAATCCCTGGCGTAATTAAAATTTACGACAGTATAAAATTATTTTTTGAATAATTTACTATAAAAAGGCAATCCCTGGGATATTTAAAATTTGCGACAGTAGAAAATTATTTTTTGAATTATTTACTATAGAAAAGGCAATCCCTGGCGTAATTAAAATTTGCGACAGTAAAAAATTATTTTTTGAATAATTTACTATAGAAAAGCCAATCCTTGGCGCACTTAAAATTTGCGACAGTAAAAAATTATTTTTTGAATAATTTACTATAGAAAAGGCAATCCCTGGCGTATTTAAAATTTGCGACAGTAGAAAATTATTTTTTGAATAATTTACTATAGAAAAGGCAATCCCTGGCGCAGTTAAAATTTGCGACAGTATAAAATTATTTTTTGAATAATTTACTATAGCAAAGGCAATCCCTGGCGTAATTAAAATTTGCGACAGTATAAAATTATTTTTTGAATAATTTACTATAGAAAAGGCAATCCCTGGCGCACTTAAAATTTGCGACAGTAAAAAATTATTTTTTGAATAATTTACTATAGAAAAGGCAATCCCTGGCGTAATTAAAATTTGCGACAGTAGAAAATTATTTTTCGAATAATTTACTATAGAAAAGGCAATCTCTGGCGCAATTAAAATTTGCGACAGTAAAAAATTATTTTTTGAATAATTTACTATAGAAAAGGCAATCTCTGGCGCACTTAAAATTTGCGAGAGTAAAAAATTATTTTTTGAATAATTTACTATAGAAAAGGCAATCCCTGGCGTAATTAAAATTTGCGACAGTAAAAAATTATTTTTTGAATAATTTACTATAGAAAAGGCAATCCCTGGCGCAATTACAATTTGCGACAGTTGAAAATTATTTTTTGAATAATTTACTATAGAAAAGGCAATCCCTGGCGCAATTAAAATTAGCGACAGTAAAAAATTATTTTTTGCAAAATTTACTATAGAAGAGGCAATCCCTGGCGCACTTAAAATTTGTGACAGTAAAAAATTATTTTTTGAATAATTTACTATAGAAAAGGCAATCCCTGGCGTAATTAAAATTTGCGACAGTAGAAAATTATTTTTTGAATAATTTGCTATAGAAAAGGCAATCCCTGGCGTATTTAAACTTTGCGACAGTAAGAAATTAATTTGTGAGAAATTTACTATAGAAAAGGCAATCCCTGGGATATTTAAAATTTGCGACAGTAGAAAATTATTTTTTGAATAATTTACTATAGAAAAGGAAATCCCTGGCGCAATTAAAATTTGCGACAGTAAAAAATTATTTTTTGAATAATTTACTATAGAAAAGGCAATCCCTGGCGTAATCAAAATTTGCGACAGTAGAAAATTATTTTTTGAATAATTTACTATAGAAAAGGCAATCCCTGGCGTATTTAAAATTTGCGACAGTATAAAATTAATTTTTGAAAAATTTACTATATAAAAGGCAATCTCTGGAGTAATTAAAATTTGCGACAGTAAAAAATTATTTTTTGAATAATTTACTATAGAAAAGGCAATCCCTGGCGTAATTAAAATTTGCGACAGTAAAAAATTATTTTTTGAATAATTTACTATATAAAAAGCAATCCCTGGCGTAATTAAAATTTGCGACAGTAGAAAATTATTTTTTGAATAATTTACTATAGAAAAGGCAATCCCTGGCGCAATTAAAATTTGCGACAGTATAAAATTAATTTTTGAATAATTTACTATAGAAAAGGCAATCCCTGGCGCACTTAAAATTTGCGACAGTAGAAAATTATTTTTTGAATAATTTACTATAGGAAAGGCAATCCCTGGCGCACTTAAAATTTGCGACAGTAGAAAATTATTTTTTGAATAGTTTACTATAGAAAAGGCAATCCCTGGGATATTTAAAATTTGCGATAGTAAAAAATTATTTTTTGAAAAATTTACTATAGAAAAGGCAATCCCTGGCGCAATTAAAACTTGCGATAGTAAAAAATTATTTTTTGAATAATTTACTATAGAAAAGGCAATCCCTGGCGTAATTAAAATTTGCGACAGTAGAAAATTATTTTTTGAATAATTTACTATAGAAAAGGCAATCCCTGGCGTATTTAAAATTTGCGGCAGTATAAAATTATTTTTTGAAAAATTTACTATAGAAAAGGCAATCCCTGGCGCACTTAAAATTTGCGACAGTAGAAAATTATTTTTTGAATAATTTACTATAGAAAAGGCAATCCCTGGCGTAATTAAAATTTGCGACAGTAGAAAATTATTTTTTGAATAATTTACTATAGAAAAGGCAATCCCTGGCGCAATTAAAATTTGCGACAGTAAAAAATTATTTTTTGCAAAATTTACTATAGAAAAGGCAATCCCTGGCGCACTTAAAATTTGCGACAGTAAAAAATTATTTTGTGAGAAATTTACTATAGAAAAGGCAATACCTGGGATATTTAAAATTTGCGACAGTGGAAAATTATTTTTTGAATAATTTACCAAAAAAAAAGCAATCCCTGGCGCAATTAAAATTTGCGACAATATAAAATTATGTTTTGAATAATTTACTATAGAAAAGGCAATCCCTGGCGTAATTAAAATTTGCGACAGTAAAAATTATTTTTTGAATAATTTACTATAGAAAAGGCAATCCCTGGCGTATTTAAAATTTGCGACAGTAAGAAATTAATTTGTGAGAAATTTACTATAGAAAAGGCAATCCCTGGCGTATTTAAAATTTGCGACAGTATAAAATTATTTTTTGAAAAATTTACTATAGAAAAGGCAATCCCTGGCGCACTTAAAATTTGCGACAGTAGAAAATTATTTTTTGAATAATTTACTATAGAAAAGGCAATCCCTGGCGCAATTACAATTTGCGACAGTAAAAAATTATTTTTTGAAAAATTTACTGTAGAAAAGGCAATCCCTGGCGCACTTAAAATTTGCGACAGTAAAAAATTATTTTTTGAATAATTTACTATAGAAAAGGCAATCCCTGGCGTAATTAAAATTTGAGACAGTATAAAATTATTTTTTGAATAATTTACTATAGAAAAGGCAATCCCTGCCGTAATTAAAATTTGCGACAGTAGAAAATTATTTTTTGAATAATTTACTATAGAAAAGGCAATCCCTGGCGTATTTAAAATTTGCGACAGTAAGAAATTAATTTGTGAGAAATTTACTATAGAAAAGGCAATCCCTGGGATATTTAAAATTTGCGACAGTAGAAAATTATTTTTTGAATAATTTACTATAGAAAAGGCAATCCCTGGCGCAATTAAAATTTGCGACAGTAGAAAATTATTTTTTGAATAATTTACTATAGAAAAGGCAATCCCTGGCGTAATTAAAATTTGCGACAATAGAAAATTATTTTTTGAATAATTTACTATAGAAAAGGCAATCCCTGGCGTATTTAAAATTTGCGACAATATAAAATTATGTTTTGAATAATTTACTATAGAAAAGGCAATCCCTGGCGTAATTTAATTTGCGACAGTAAAAAATTATTTTTTGAATAATTTACTATAGAAAAGGCAATCCCTGGCGTATTTCAAATTTGCGACAGTAAGAAATTAATTTGTGAGAAATTTACTATAGAAAAGGCAATCCCTGGCGTATTTAAAATTTGCGACAGTATAAAATTATTTTTTGAAAAATTTACTATAGAAAAGGCAATCCCTGGCGCACTTAAAATTTGCGACAGTAGAAAATTATTTTTTGAATAATTTACTATAGAAAAGGCAATCCCTGGCGCAATTACAATTTGCGACAGTAAAAAATTATTTTTTGAAAAATTTACTGTAGAAAAGGCAATCACTGGCGCACTTAAAATTTGCGACAGTAAAAAATTATTTTTTGAATAATTTACTATAGAAAAGGCAATCCCTGCCGTAATTAAAATTTGCGACAGTAGAAAATTATTTTTTGAATAATTTACTATAGAAAAGGCAATCCCTGGCGTATTTAAAATTTGCGGCAGTATAAAATTATTTTTTGAAAAATTTACTATAGAAAAGGCAATCCCTGGCGCACTTAAAATTTGCGACAGTAGAAAATTATTTTTTGAATAATTTACTATAGAAAAGGCAATCCTTGGCGTAATTAAAATTTGCGACAGTAGAAAATTATTTTTTGAATAATTTACTATAGAAAAGGCAATCCCTGGCGCAATTAAAATTTGCGACAGTAAAAAATTATTTTTTGCAAAATTTACTATAGAAAAGGCAATCCCTGGCGCACTTAAAATTTGCGACAGTAAAAAATTATTTTGTGAGAAATTTACTATAGAAAAGGCAATACCTGGGATATTTAAAATTTGCGACAGTAGAAAATTATTTTTTGAATAATTTACTATAGAAAAGGCAATCCCTGGCCCAATTAAAATTTGCGACAATATAAAATTATGTTTTGAATAATTTACTATAGAAAAGGCAATCCCTGGCGTAATTAAAATTTGCGACAGTAAAAAATTATTTTTTGAATAATTTACTATAGAAAAGGCAATCCCTGGCGTATTTAAAATTTGCGACAGTAAGAAATTAATTTGTGAGAAATTTACTATAGAAAAGGCAATCCCTGGCGTATTTAAAATTTGCGACAGTATAAAATTATTTTTTGAAAAATTTACTATAGAAAAGGCAATCCCTGGCGCACTTAAAATTTGCGACAGTAGAAAATTATTTTTTGAATAATTTACTATAGAAAAGGCAATCCCTGGCGCAATTACAATTTGCGACAGTAAAAAATTATTTTTTGAAAAATTTACTGTAGAAAAGGCAATCCCTGACGCACTTAAAATTTGCGACAGTAAAAAATTATTTTTTGAATAATTTACTATAGAAAAGGCAATCCCTGGCGTAATTAAAATTTGAGACAGTATAAAATTATTTTTTGAATAATTTACTATAGAAAAGGCAATCCCTGCCGTAATTAAAATTTGCGACAGTAGAAAATTATTTTTTGAATAATTTACTATAGAAAAGGCAATCCCTGGCGTATTTAAAATTTGCGACAGTAAGAAATTAATTTGTGAGAAATTTACTATAGTAAAGGCAATCCCTGGGATATTTAAAATTTGCGACAGTAGAAAATTATTTTTTGAATAATTTACTATAGAAAGGGCAATCCCTGGCGCAATTAAAATTTGCGACAGTAGAAAATTATTTTTTGAATAATTTACTATAGAAAAGGCAATCCCTGGCGTAATTAAAATTTGCGACAGTAGAAAATTATTTTTTGAATAATTTACTATAGAAAAGGCAATCCCTGGCGTATTTAAAATTTGCGACAGTATAAAATTATTTTTTGAATAATTTACTATAGAAAAGGCAATCCCTGGCGTAATTAAGATTTGCGACAGTATAAAATTATTTTTTGAATAATTTACTATAGAAAAGGCAATCCATGGCGCACTTAAAATTTGCGACAGTAGAAAATTATTTTTTGAATAATTTACTATAGAAAAGGCAATCCCTGGCCCACTTAAAATTTGCGACAGTAGAAAATTATTTTTTGAATAATTTACTATAGAAAAGGCAATCCCTGGCGTAATTAAAATTTGCGACAGTATAAAATTATTTTTTGAATAATTTACTATAGAAAAGGCAATCCCTGGCGTAATTAAAATTTGCGACAGTAGAAAATTATTTTTTGAATAATTTACTATAGAAAAGGCAATCCCTTGCGCAATTAAAATTTGCGACAGTAGAAAATTATTTTTTGAATAATTTACTATAGAAAAGGCAATCCCTGGCGCACTTAAAATTTGCGACAGTAGAAAATTATTTTTTGAATAATTTACTATAGAAAAGGCAATCCCTGGCGTAATTAAAATTTGCGACAGTAGAAAATTATTTTTTGAATAATTTACAATAGAAAAGGCAATCCCTGGCGCAATTAAAATTTGCGACAGTAAAAAATTATTTTTTGCAAAATTTACTATAGAAAAGGCAATCCCTGGCGCAATTAAAATTTGCGACAGCAGAAAATTATTTTTTGAATAGTTTACTATATAAAAGGCAATCCCTGGCGTAATTAAAATTTGCGACAGTATAAAATTATTTTTTGAATAATTTACTATAGAAAAGGCAATCCCTGGCGTAATTAAAATTTGCGACAGTAGAAAATTATTTTTTGAATAATTTACTATAGAAAAGGCAATCCCTGGCGTATTTAAAATTTGCGACAGTAAGAAATTAATTTGTGAGAAATTTACTATAGAAAAGGCAATCCCTGGGATATTTAAAATTTGCGACAGTAGAAAATTATTTTTTGAATAATTTACTATAGAAAAGGCAATCCCTGGCGTAATTAAAATTTGCGACAGTAAAAAATTATTTTTTGAATAATTTACTATAGAAAAGGCAATCCCTGGCGTAATTAAAATTTGCGACAGTAGAAAATTATTTTTTGAATAATTTACTATAGAAAAGGCAATCCCTGGCGTAATTAAAATTTGCGACAGTATAAAATTATTTTTTGAATAATTTACTATAGAAAAGGCAATCCCTGGCGCACCTAAAATTTGCGACAGTAAAAAATTATTTTTTGAATAATTTACTATAGAAAAGGCAATCCCTGGCGTAATTAAAATTTGCGACAGTAGAAAATTATTTTTTGAATAATTTACTATAGAAAAGGCAATCCCTGGCGTAATTAAAATTTGCGACAGTATAAAATTATTTTTTGAATAATTTACTATAGAAAAGGCAATCCCTGGCGCACCTAAAATTTGCGACAGTAAAAAATTATTTTTTGCAAAATTTACTATAGAAAAGGCAATCCCTGGCGCACTTAAAATTTGCGACAGTAAAAAATTATTTTGTGAGAAATTTACTATAGAAAAGGCAATCCCTGGCGCACTTAAAATTTGCGACAGTAGAAAATTATTTTTTGAAAAATTTACTATAGAAAAGGCAATCCCTGGCGTAATTAAAATTTGCGACAGTATAAAATTATTTTTTGAATAATTTACTATAGAAAAGGCAATCCCTGGCGTAATTACAATTTGCGACAGTAGAAAACTATTTTTTGAATAATTTACTATAGAAAAGGCAATCCCTGGCGTAACTAAAATTTGCGACAGTAGAAAATTATTTTTTGAATAATTTACTATAGAAAAGGCAATCCCTGGCGCACTTAAAATTTGCGACAGTAAAAAATTATTTTTTGAATAATTTACTATAGAATAGGCAATCCCTGGCGCCCTTAAAATTTGCGACAGTAAAAAATTATTTTTGAATAATTTACTATAGAAAAGGCAATCCCTGGCGTAATTAAAATTTGCGACAGTTGAAAATTATTTTTTGAATAATTTACTATAGAAAAGGCAATCCCTGGCGCAATTAAAATTTGCGACAGTAAAAAATTATTTTTTGAATAATTTACTATAGAAAAGGCAATCCCTGGCGCAATTAAAATTTGCGACAGTAGAAAATTATTTTTTGAATAATTTACTATAGAAAAGGCAATCCCTGGCGCACTTAAAATTTGCGACAGTAGAAAATTATTTTTTGAATAATTTACTATAGAAAAGGCAATTCCTGGCGCACTTAAAGTTTGCGACAGTAGAAAATTATTTTTTGAATAATTTACTATAGAAAAGGCAATCCCTGGCGCAGTTAAAATTTGCGACAGTATAAAATTATTTTTTGAATAATTTACTATAGAAAAGGCAATCCCTGGCGCACTTAAAATTTGTGACAGTAGAAAATTATTTTTTGAATAATTTACTATAGAAAAGGCAATCCCTGGCGCACTTAAAATTTGCGACAGTAGAAAATTATTTTTTGAATAATTTACTATAGAAAAGGCAATCCCTGGGATATTTAAAATTTGCGGCAGTAAAAAATTATTTTTTGAAAAATTTACTATAGAAAAGGCAATCCCTGGCGTAATTAAAACTTGCGATAGTAAAAAATTATTTTTTGAAAAATTTACTATAGAAAAGGCAATCCCTGGCGCAATTAAAATTTGCGACAGTAGAAAATTATTTTTTGAATAATTTACTATAGAAAAGGCAATCCCTGGCGCACTTAAAATTTGAGACAGTAAAAAATTATTTTTTGAATAATTTACTATAGAAAAGGCAATCCCTGGCGTAATTAAAATTTGCGACAGTAAAAAATTATTTTTTGTAAAATTTACTGTAGAAAAGGCAATCCCTGGCGTAATTAAAATTTGCGACAGTAAAAAATTATTTTTTGCAAAATTTACTATAGAAAAGGCAATCCCTGTCGTAATTAAAATTTTCGACAGTAAAAAATTAATATTTTGGAAAATTTACTGTAGAAAAGGCAATACCTGGCGCAATTAAAATTTGCGACAGTAAAGAATTATTTTTTGAATAATTTACTATAGAAAAGGCAATCCCTGGCGCAATTAAAATTTGCGACAGTAAAAAATTATTTTTTGAATAATTTACTATAGGAAAGGCAATCCCTGGCGTAATTAAAATTTCCGACAGTTGAAAATTATTTTTTGAATAATTTACTATAGAAAAGGCAATCCCTGGCGCAATTAAAATTTGCGACAGTAGAAAATTATTTTTTGAATAATTTACTATAGAAAAGGCAATCCCTGGCGTAATTAAAATTTGCGACAGTAAAAAATTATTTTTTGAATAATTTACTATAGAAAAGGCAATCCCTGGCGTAATTAAAATTTGCGACAGTAAAAAATTATTTTTTGAATAATTTACTATAGAAAAGGCAATCCCTGGCGTAATTAAAATTTGCGACAGTAGAAAATTATTTTTTGAATAATTTACTATAGAAAAGGCAATCCCTGGCGCAATTAAAATATGCGACAGTAAAAAATTATTTTTTGAATAATTTACTATAGAAAAGGCAATCCCTGGCGTAATTAAAATTTGCGACAGTATAAAATTATTTTTTGAATAATTTACTATAGAAGAGGCAATCCCTGGCGCACTTAAAATTTGCGACAGTAAAAAATTATTTTTTGAATAATTTACTATAGAAAAGGCAATCCCTGGCGCAATTAAAATTTGCGACAGTAGAAAATTATATTTTGAATAATTTACTATAGAAAAGGCAATCCCTGGCG
Source organism: Dioctria linearis (assembly GCA_963930735.1). Lineage (NCBI taxonomy): Eukaryota > Metazoa > Arthropoda > Insecta > Diptera > Asilidae > Dioctria > Dioctria linearis. The sequence goes on along the minus strand of CAWVNZ010002236.1, from coordinate 199,003 downwards.
CACTTAAAATTTGCGACAGTAGAAAATTATTTTTTGAATAATTTACTATAGAAAAGGCAATCCCTGGCGTAATTAAAATTTGCGACAGTTGAAAATTATTTTTTGAATAATTTACTATAGAAAAGGCAATCCCTGGCGCAATTAAAATTTGCGACAGTAAAAAATTATTTTTTGCAAAATTTACTATAGAAAAGGTAATCCCTGGCGTAATTAAAATTTGCGACAGTATAAAATTATTTTTTGAATAATTTACTATAGAAAAGGCAATCCCGGCGTAATTAAAATTTGCGACAGTAGAAAATTATTTTTTCAATAATTTACTATAAAAAAGGCAATCCCTGGCGTAATTAAAATTTGCGACAGTAGAAAATTATTTTTTGAATAATTTACTATAGAAAAGGCAATCCCTGGCGCAATTAAAATTTGCGACAGTAAAAAATTATTTTTTGCAAAATTTACTATAGAAAAGGCAATCCCTGGCGCACTTAAAATTTGCGACAGTAAAAAATTATTTTTTGAATAATTTACTATAGAAAAGGCAGTCCCTGGCGTAATTAAAATTTGCGACAGTATAAAATTATTTTTTGAATAATTTACTATAGAAAAGGCAATCCCTGGCGTAATTAAAATTTGCGACAATAGAAAATTATTTTTTGAATAATTTGCTATAGAAAAGGCAATCCCTGGCGTAATTAAAATTTGCGACAGTAAAAATTAATTTGTGAGAAATTTACTATAGAAAAGGCAATCCCTGGGATATTTAAAATTTGCGACAGTAGAAAATTATTTTTTGAATAATTTACTATAGAAAAGGCAATCCCTGGCGTATTTAAAATTTGCGACAGTAAGAAATTAATTTGTGAGAAATTTACTATAGAAAAGGCAATCCCTGGCGTAATTAAAATTTGCGACAGTTGAAAATTATTTTTTGAATAATTTACTATAGAAAAGGCAATCCCTGGCGTAATTAAAATTTGCGACAGTATAAAATTATTTTTTAAATAATTTACTATAGAAAAGGCAATCCCTGGCGCACTTAAAATTTGCGACAGTAAAAAATTATTTTTTGAATAATTTACTATAGAAAAGGCAATCCCTGGCGTAATTAAAATTTTCGACAGTAGAAAATTATTTTTTGAATAATTTACTATAGAAAAGGCAATCCCTGGCGCACTTAAAATTTGCGACAGTAAAAAATTATTTTTTGAATAATTTACTATAGAAAAGGCAGTCCCTGGCGTAATTAAAATTTGCGACAGTTGAAAATTATTTTTTGAATAATTTACTATAGAAAAGGCAATCCCTGGCGCAATTAAAATTTGCGACAGTAAAAAATTATTTTTTGAATAATTTACTATAGAAAAGGCAATCCCTGGCGCAATTAAAATTTGCGACAGTAGAAAATTATTTTTTGAATAATTTACTATAGAAAAGGCAATCCCTGGCGCACTTAAAATTTGCGACAGTAGGAAATTATTTTTTGAATAATTTACTATAGAAAAGGCAATCCCTGGCGCACTTAAAATTTGCGACAGTAGAAAATTATTTTTTGAATAATTTACTATTGAAAAGGCAATCCCTGGCGCAATTAAAATTTGCGACAGTATAAAATTATTTTTTGAATAATTTACTATAGAAAAGGCAATCCCTGGCGCACTTAAAATTTGCGACAGTAGAAAATTATTTTTTGAATAATTTACTATAGAAAAGGCAATCCCTGGCGCACTTAAAATTTGCGACAGTAGAAAATTATTTTTTGAATAATTTACTATAGAAGAGGCAATCCCTGGGATATTTAAAATTTGCGGCAGTAAAAAATTATTTTTTGAAAAATTTACTATAGAAAAGGCAATCCCTGGCGTAATTAAAACTAGCGATAGGTAAAAATTATTTTTTGAAAAATTTACTATAGAAAAGGCAATCCCTGGCGCAATTAAAATTTGCGACAGTAGAAAATTATTTTTTGAATAATTTACTATAGAAAAGGCAATCCCTGGCGCACTTAAAATTTGCGACAGTAAAAAATTATTTTTTGAATAATTTACTATAGAAAAGGCAATCCCTGGCGTAATTAAAATTTGCGACAGTAAAAAATTATTTTTTGAATAATTTACTATAGAAAAGGCAATCCCTGGCGTAACTAAAATTTGCGACAGTTGAATATTATTTTTTGAATAATTTACTATAGAAAAGGCAATCCCTGGCGTAATTAAAATTTGCGACAGTAAAAAATTATTTTTTGCAAAATTTACTATAGAAAAGGCAATCCCTGTCGTAATTAAAATTTTCGACAGTAAAAAATTAATATTTTGAAAAATTTACTGTAGAAAAGGCAATCCCTGGCGCAATTAAAATTTGCGACAGTAAAAAATTATTTTTTGAATAATTTACTATAGAAAAGGCAATCCCTGGCGCAATTAAAATTTGCGACAGTAAATAATTATTTTTTGAATAATTTACTATAGAAAAGGCAATCCCTGGCGTAATTAAAATTTGCGACAGTAGAAAATTATTTTTTGAATAATTTACTATAGAAAAGGCAATCCCTGGCGCAATTAAAATTTGCGACAGTAAAAAATTATTTTTTGAATAATTTACTATAGAAAAGGCAATCCCTGGCGTAATTAAAATTTGCGACAGTATAAAATTATTTTTTGAATAATTTACTATAGAAAAGGCAATCCCTGGCGCACTTAAAATTTGCGACAGTAAAAAATTATTTTTTGAATAATTTACTATAGAAAAGGCAAGCCCTGGCGTAATTAAAATTTGCGACAGTTGAAAATTATTTTTTGAATAATTTACTATAGAAAAGGCAACCCCTGGCGCAATTAAAATTTGCGACAGTAGAAAATTATTTTTTGAATAACTTACTATAGAAAAGGCAATCCCTGGCGTAATTAAAATTTGCGACAGTAAAAAATTATTTTTTGAATAATTTACTATAGAAAAGGCAATCCCTGGCGTAATTAAAATTTGCGACAGTAAAAAATTATTTTTTGAATAATTTACTATAGAAAAGGCAATCCCTGGCGTAATTAAAATTTGCGACAGTAGAAAATTATTTTTTGAATAATTTACTATAGAAAAAGCAATCCCTGGCGCAATTAAAATTTGCGACAGTAAAAAATTATTTTTTGAATAATTTACTATAGAAAAGGCAATCCCTGGCGTAATTAAAATTTGCGACAGTATAAAATTATTTTTTGAATAATTTACTATAGAAAAGGCAATCCCTGGCGCACTTAAAATTTGCGACAGTAAAAAATTATTTTTTGAATAATTTACTATAGAAAAGGCAATCCCTGGCGTATTTAAAATTTGCGACAGTAAAAATTAATTTGTGAGAAATTTACTATAGAAAAGGCAATCCCTGGGATATTTAAAATTTGCGACAGTAGAAAATTATTTTTTGAATAATTTACTATAGAAAAGGCAATCCCTGGCGTATTTAAAATTTGCGACAGTAAGAAATTAATTTGTGAGAAATTTACTATAGAAAAGGCAATCCCTGGAGTAATTATAATTTGCGAAAGTTGAAAATTATTTTTTGAATAATTTACTATAGAAAAGGCAATCCCTGGCGCAATTACAATTTGCGACAGTTGAAAATTATTTTTTGAATAATTTACTATAGAAAAGGCAATCCCTGGCGCAATTAAAATTTGCAACAGTATAAAATTATTTTTTGAATAATTTACTATAGAAAAGGCAATCCCTGGCGTAATTAAAATTTGCGACAGTAGAAAATTATTTTTTGAATAATTTACTATAGAAAGGGCAATCCCTGGCGTATTTAAAATTTGCGACAGTAAGAAATTAATTTGTGAGAAATTTACTATAGAAAAGGCAATCCCTGGGATATTTAAAATTTGCGACAGTAGAAAATTATTTTTTGAATAATTTACTATAAAAAAGGCAATCCCTGGCATAATTAAAATTTGCGACAGTATAAAATTATTTTTTGAATAATTTACTATAGAAAAGGCAATCCCTGGCGCACTTAAAATTTGCGAAAGTAAAAAATTATTTTTTGAATAATTTACTATAGAAAAGGCAATCCCTGGCGTAATTAAAATTTGCGACAGTAGAAAATTATTTTTTGAATAATTTACTATAGAATAGGCAATCCCTGGCGTATTTGGAATTTGCGACAGTAAGAAATTAATTTGTGAGAAATTTACTATAGAAAAGGCAATCCCTGGGATATTTAAAATTTGCGACAGTAGAAAATTATGTTTTGAATAATTTACTATAGAAAAGGCAATCCCTGGCGTATTTAAAATTTGCGACAGTAAGAAATTAATTTGTGAGGAATTTACTATAGAAAAGGCAATCCCTGGCGTTATTAAAATTTGCGACAGTTGAAAATTATTTTTTGAATAATTTACTATAGAAAAGGCAATCCCTGGCGCAATTACAATTTGCGACAGTTTAAAATTATTTTTTGAATAATTTACTATAGAAAAGGCAATCCCTGGCGCAATTAAAATTTGCGACAGTATAAAATTATTTTTGAATAATTTACTATAGAGAAGGCAATCCCTGGCGTAATTAAAATTTGCGATAGTAGAAAATTATTTTTTGAATAATTTACTATAGAAAAGGCAATCCCTGGCGTATTTAAAATTTGCGACAGTAAGAAATTAATTTGTGAGAAATTTACTATAGAAAAGGCAATCCCTGGGATATTTAAAATTTGCGACAGTAGAAAATTATTTTTTGAATAATTTACTATAGAAAAGGCAATCCCTGGCGCAATTAAAATTTGCGACAGTAAAAAATTATTTTTTGAATAATTTACTATAGAAAAGGCAATCCCTGGCGTAATTAAAATTTGCGACAGTAGAAAATTATTTTTTGAATAATTTACTATAGAAAAGGCAATCCCTGGCGCACTTAAAATTTGCGACAGTAGAAAATTATTTTTTGAATAATTTACTATAGAAAAGGCAATCCCTGGCGCACTTAAAATTTGCGACAGTAGAAAATTATTTTTTGAATAATTTACTATAGAAAAGGCAATCCCTGGCGCAATTAAAATTTGCGACAGTATAAAATTATTTTTTGAATAATTTACTATAGAAAAGGCAATCCCTGGCGCACTTAAAATTTGCGACAGTAGAAAATTATTTTTTGAATAATTTACTATAGAAAAGGCAATCCCTGGCGCACTTAAAATTTGCGACAGTAGAAAATTATTTTTTGAATAATTTACTATAGAAAAGGCAATCCCTGGGATATTTAAAATTTGCGGCAGTAAAAAATTATTTTTTGAAAAATTTACTATAGAAAAGGCAATCCCTGGCGTAATTAAAACTTGCGATAGTAAAAAATTATTTTTTGAAAAATTTACTATAGAAAAGGCAATCCCTGGCGCAATTAAAATTTGCGACAGTAGAAAATTATTTTTTGAATAATTTACTATAGAAAAGGCAATCCCTGGCGCACTTAAAATTTGCGACAGTAAAAAATTATTTTTTGAATAATTTACTATAGAAAAGGCAATCCCTGGCGTAATTAAAATTTGCGACAGTAAAAAATTATTTTTTGAATAATTTACTATAGAAAAGGCAATCCCTGGCGTAATTAAAATTTGCGACAGTTGAAAATTATTTTTTGAATAATTTACTATAGAAAAGGCAATCCCTGGCGTAATTAAAATTTGCGACAGTAAAAAATTATTTTTTGCAAAATTTACTATAGAAAAGGCAATCCCTGTCGTAATTAAAATTTTCGACAGTAAAAAATTAATATTTTGAAAAATTTACTGTAGAAAAGGCAATCCCTGGCGCAATTAAAATTTGCGACAGTAAAAAATTATTTTTTGAATAATTTACTATAGAAAAGGCAATCCCTGGCACAATTAAAATTTGCGACAGTAAATAATTATTTTTTGAATAATTTACTATAGAAAAGGCAATCCCTGGCGTAAATCCCTGGCGCAATTAAAATTTGCGACAGTAAAAAATTATTTTTTGAATAATTTACTATAGAAAAGGCAATCCCTGGCGTAATTAAAATTTGTGACAGTATAAAATTATTTTTTGAATAATTTACTATAGAAAAGGCAATCCCTGGCGCACTTAAAATTTGCGACAGTAAAAAATTATTTTTTGAATAATTAACTAAAGAAAAGGCAATCCCTGGCGTAATTAAAATTTGCGACAGTTGAAAATTATTTTTTGAATAATTTACTATAGAAAAGGCAATCCCTGGCGCAATTAAAATTTGCGACAGTAGAAAATTATTTTTTGAATAATTTACTATAGAAAAGGCAATCCCTGGCGTAATTAAAATTTGCGACAGTAAAAAATTATTTTTTGAATAATTTACTATAGAAAAGGCAATCCCTGGCGTAATTAAAATTTGCGACAGTAAAAAATTAATTTTTTGAATAATTTACTATAGAAAAGGCAATCCCTGGCGCACTTAAAATTTGCGACAGTAAAAAATTATTTTTTGAATAATTAACTATAGAAAAGGCAATCCCTGGCGTAATTAAATTTTGCGACAGTTGAAAATTATTTTTTGAATAATTTACTATAGAAAAGGCAATCCGTGGCGCAATTAAAATTTGCGACAGTAGAAAATTATTTTTTGAATAATTTACTATAGAAAAGGCAATCCCTGGCGTAATTAAAATTTGCCACAGTAAAAAATTATTTTTTGAATAATTTACTATAGAAAAGGCAATCCCTGGCGTAATTAAAATTTGCGACAGTAAAAAATTATTTTTTGAATAATTTACTATAGAAAAGGCAATCCCTGGCGTAATTAAAATTTGCGACAGTAAAAAATTATTTTTTGAATAATTTACTATAGAAAAGGCAATCCCTGGCGTAATTAAACTTTGCGACAGTAGAAATTTATTTTTTGAATAATTTACTATAGAAAAGGCAATCCCTGGCGCAATTAAAATTTGCGACAGTAAAAAATTATTTTTTGAATAATTTACTATAGAAAAGGCAATCCCTGGCGTAATTAAAATTTGCGACAGTATAAAATTATTTTTTGAATAATTTACTATAGAAAAGGCAATCCCTGGCGCACTTAAAATTTGCGACAGTAAAAAATTATTTTTTGAATAATTTACTATAGAAAAGGCAATCCCTGGCGCAATTAAAATTTGCGACAGTAGAAAATTATTTTTTGAATAATTTACTATAGAAAAGGCAATCCCTGGCGCACTTAAAATTTGCGACAGTAGAAAATTATTTTTTGAATAATTTACTATAGAAAAGGCAATACCTGGCGTAATTAAAATTTGCGACAGTTGAAAATTATTTTTTGAATAATTTACTATAGAAAAGGCAATCCCTGGCGCAATTAAAATTTGCGACAGTAAAAAATTATTTTTTGCAAAATTTACTATAGAAAAGGCAATCCCTGGCGTAATTAAAATTTGCGACAGTATAAAATTATTTTTTGAATAATTTACTATAGAAAAGGCAATCCCTGGCGTAATTAAAATTTGCGACAGTAGAAAATTATTTTTTGAATAATTTACTATAGAAAAGGCAATCCCTGGCGTAATTAAAATTTGCGACAGTAGAAAATTATTTTTTGAATAATTTACTATAGAAAAGGCAATCCCTGGCGTATTTAAAATTTGCGACAGTAAAAATTAATTTGTGAGAAATTTACTATAGAAAAGGCAATCCCTCGGATATTTAAAATTTGCGACAGTAGAAAACTATTTTTTGAATAATTTACTATAGAAAAGGCAATCCCTGGCGTATTTAAAATTTGCGACAGTAAGAAATTAATTTGTGAGAAATTTACTATAGAAAAGGCAATCCCTGGAGTAATTAAAATTTGCGACAGTTGAAAATTATTTTTTGAATAATTTACTATAGAAAAGGCAATCCCTGGCGCAATTACAATTTGCGACAGTTGAAAATTATTTTTTGAATAATTTACTATAGAAAAGGCAATCCTTGGCGCAATTAAAATTTGCAACAGTATAAAATTATTTTTTGAATAATTTGCTATAGAAAAGGCAATCCCTGGCGTAATTAAAATTGGCGACAGTAGAAAATTATTTTTTGAATAATTTACTATAGAAAAGGCAATCCCTGGCGTATTTAAAATTTGCGACGGTAAGAAATTAATTTGTGAGAAATTTACTATAGAAAGGCAATCCCTGGGATATTTAAAATTTGCGACAGTAGAAAATTATTTTTTGAATAATTTACTATAGAAAAGGCAATCCCTGGCATAATTAAAATTTGCGACAGTAAAAAATTATTTTTTGAATAATTTACTATAGAAAAGGCAATCCCTGGCGTAATTAAAATTTGCGACAGTAGAAAATTATTTTTTGAATAATTTACTATAGAAAAGGCAATCCCTGGCGTATTTGGAATTTGCGACAGTAAGAAATTAATTTGTGAGAAATTTACTATAGAAAAGGCAATCCCTGGGATATTTAAAATTTGCGACACTAGAAAATTATATTTTGAATAATTTACTATAGAAAAGGCAATCCCTGGCGTATTTAAAATTTGCGACAGTAAGAAATTAATTTGTGAGGAATTTACTATAGAAAAGGCAATCCCTGGCGTTATTAAAATTTGCGACAGTTGAAAATTATTTTTTGAATAATTTACTATAGAAAAGGCAATCCCTGGCGCAATTACAATTTGCGACAGTTGAAAATTATTTTTTGAATAATTTACTAAAGAAAAGGCAATCCCTGGCGCAATTAAAATTTGCGACAGTATAAAATTATTTTTTGAATAATTTACTATAGAAAAGGCAATCCCTGGCGTAATTAAAATTTGCGACAGTAGAAAATTATTTTTTGAATAATTTACTATAGAAAAGGCAATCCCTGGCGTATTTAAAATTTGCGACAGTAAGAAATTAATTTGTGAGAAATTTACTATAGAAAAGGCAATCCCTGGGATATTTAAAATTTGCGACAGTAGAAAATTATTTTTTGAATAATTTACTATAGAAAAGGCAATCCCTGGCGTAATTAAAATTTGCGACAGTATAAAATTATTTTTTGAATAATTTACTATAGAAATGGCAATCCCTGGCGTATTTAAAATTTGCGACAGTAAGAAATTAATTTGTGAGAAATTTACTATAGAAAAGGCAATCCCTGGGATATTTAAAATTTGCGACAGTAGAAAATTATTTTTTGAATAATTTACTATAGAAAAGGCAATCCCTGGCGTAATTAAAACTTGCGATAGTAAAAAATTATTTTTTGAAAAATTTACTATAGAAACGGCAATCCCTGGCGCAATTAAAATTTGCGACAGTAGAAAATTATTTTTTGAATAATTTACTATAGAAAAGGCAATCCCTGGCGCACTTAAAATTTGCGACATTAAAAAATTATTTTTTGAATAATTTACTATAGAAAAGGCAATCCCTGGCGTAATTAAAATTTGCGACAGTTGAAAATTATTTTTTGAATAATTTACTATAGAAAAGGCAATCCCTGGCGTAATTAAAATTTGCGACAGTAAAAAATTATTTTTTGAATAATTTACTATAGAAAAGGCAATCCCTGGCGTAATTAAAATTTGCGACAGTAAAAAATTATTTTTTGAATAATTTACTATAGAAAAGGCAATCCCTGGCGTAATTAAAATTTGCGACAGTAAAAAATTATTTTTTGAATAATTTACTATAGAAAAGGCAATCCCTGGCGTAATTAAAATTTGCGACAGTAGAAATTTATTTTTTGAATAATTTACTATAGAAAAGGCAATCCCTGGCGCAATTAAAATTTGCGACAGTAAAAAATTATTTTTTGAATAATTTACTATAGAAAAGGCAATCCCTGGCGTAATTAAAATTTGCGACAGTATAAAATTATTTTTTGAATAATTTACTATAGAAAAGGCAATCCCTGGCGCACTTAAAATTTGCGACAGTAAAAAATTATTTTTTGAATAATTTACTATAGAAAGGCAATCCCTGGCGCAATTAAAATTTGCGACAGTAGAAAATTATTTTTTGAATAATTTACTATAGAAAAGGCAATCCCTGGCGCACTTAAAATTTGCGACAGCAGAAAATAATTTTTTGAATAATTTACTATAGAAAAGGCAATCCCTGGCGCAATTAAAATTTGCGGCAGTATAAAATTATTTTTTGATTAATTTACTATAGAAAAGGCAATCCCTGGCGCACTTAAAATTTGCGACAGTAGAAAATTATTTTTTGAATAATTTACTATAGAAAAGGCAATCCCTGGCGCACTTAAAATTTGCGACAGTAGAAAATTATTTTTTGAATAATTTACTATAGAAAAGGCAATCCCTGGGATATTTAAAATTTGCGGCAGTAAAAAATTATTTTTTGAAAATTTACTATAGAAAAGGCAATCCCTGGCGTAATTAAAACTTGCGATAGTAAAAAATTATTTTTGAAAAATTTTACTATAGAAAAGGCAATCCCTGGCGCAATTAAAATTTGCGACAGTAGAAAATTATTTTTTGAATAATTTACTATAGAAAAGGCAATACCTGGCGTAATTAAAATTTGCGACAGTTGAAAATTATTTTTTGAATAATTTACTATAGAAAAGGCAATCCCTGGCGCAATTAAAATTTGCGACAGTAAAAAATTATATTTTGCAAAATTTACTATAGAAAAGGCAATCCCTGGCGTAATTAAAATTTGCGACAGTATAAAATTATTTTTTGAATAATTTACTATAGAAAAGGCAATCCCTGGCGTAATTAAAATTTGCGACAGTAGAAAATTATTTTTTGAATAATTTACTATAGAAAAGGCAATCCCTGGCGTAATTAAAATTTGCGACAGTAGAAAATTATTTTTTGAATAATTTACTATAGAAAAGGCAATCCCTGGCGTATTTAAAATTTGCGACAGTAAAAATTAATTTGTGAGAAATTTACTATAGAAAAGGCAATCCCTCGGATATTTAAAATTTGCGACAGTAGAAAACTATTTTTTGAATAATTTACTATAGAAAAGGCAATCCCTGGCGTATTTAAAATTTGCGACAGTAAGAAATTAATTTGTGAGAAATTTACTATAGAAAAGGCAATCCCTGGAGTAATTAAAATTTGCGACAGTTGAAAATTATTTTTTGAATAATTTACTATAGAAAAGGCAATCCCTGGCCCAATTACAATTTGCGACTGTTGAAAATTATTTTTTGAATAATTTACTATAGAAAAGGCAATCCCTGGCGTAATTAAAATTTGCGACAGTAGAAAATTATTTTTTGAATAATTTACTATAGAAAAGGCAATCCCTGGCGTAATTAAAATTTGCGACAGTAGAAAATTATTTTTTGAATAATTTACTATAGAAAAGGCAATCCCTGGCGCACTTAAAATTTGCGACAGTAAAAAATTATTTTTTGAATAATTTACTATAGAAAAGGCAATCCCTGGCGTAATTAAAATTTGCGACAGTAGAAAATTATTTTTTGAATAATTTACTATAGAAAAGGCAATCCCTGGCGTATTTGGAATTTGCGACAGTAAGAAATTAATTTGTGAGAAATTTACTATAGAAAAGGCAATCCCTGGGATATTTAAAATTTGCGACAGTAGAAAATTATATTTTGAATAATTTACTATAGAAAAGGCAATCCCTGGCGTATTTAAAATTTGCGACAGTAAGAAATTAATTTGTGAGGAATTTACTATAGAAAAGGCAATCCCTGGGATATTTAAAATTTGCGACAGTAGAAAATTATTTTTTGAATAATTTACTATAGAAAAGGCAATCCCTGGCGCAATTAAAATTTGCAACTGTATAAAATTATTTTTTGAATAATTTACTATAGAAAAGGCAATCCCTGGCGTATTTAAAATTTGCGACAGTAGAAAATTATTTTTTGGATAATTTACTATAGAAAAGGCAATCCCTGGCGTATTTAAAATTTGCGACAGTAAGAAATTAATTTGTGAGAAATTTACTATAGAAAAGGCAATCCCTGGGATATTTAAAATTTGCGACAGTAGAAAATTATTTTTTGAATAATTTACTATAGAAAAGGCAATCCCTGGCATAATTAAAATTTGCGACAGTATAAAATTATTTTTTGAATAATTTACTATAGAAAAGGCAATCCCAGGCGCACTTAAAATTTGCGACAGTAAAAAATTATTTTTTGAATAATTTACTATAGAAAAGGCAATCCCTGGCGTAATTAAAATTTGCGACAGTAGAAAATTATTTTTTGAATAATTTACTATAGAAAAGGCAATCCCTGGCGTATTTGGAATTTGCGACAGTAAGAAATTAATTTGTGAGAAATTTACTATAGAAAAGGCAATCCCTGGGATATTTAAAATTTGCGACAGTAGAAAATTATATTTTGAATAATTTACTATAGAAAAGGCAATCCCTGGCGTATTTAAAATTTGCGACAGTAAGAAATTAATTTGTGAGGAATTTACTATAGAAAAGGCAATCCCTGGCGTTATTAAAATTTGCGACAGTTGAAAATTATTTTTTGAATAATTTACTATAGAAAAGGCAATCCCTGGCGCAATTACAATTTGCGACAGTTGAAAATTATTTTTTGAATAATTTACTATAGAAAAGGCAATCCCTGGCGTATTTAAAATTTGCGACAGTAAGAAATTAATTTGTGAGAAATTTACTATAGAAAAGGCAATCCCTGGAATAATTAAAATTTGCGACAGTTGAAAATTATTTTTTGAATAATTTACTATAGAAAAGGCAATCCCTGGCGCAATTACAATTTGCGACCGTTGAAAATTATTTTTTGAATAATTTACTATAGAAAAGGCAATCCCTGGCGTATTTAAAATTTGCGACAGTAAGAAATTAATTTGTGAGAAATTTACTATAGAAAAGGCAATCCCTGGGATATTTAAAATTTGCGACAGTAGAAAATTATTTTTTGAATAATTTACTATAGAAAAGGCAATCCCTGGCATAATTAAAATTTGCGACAGTATAAAATTATTTTTTGAATAATATACTATAGAAAAGGCAATCCCTGGCGCACTTAAAATTTGCGACAGTAAAAAATTATTTTTTGAATAATTTACTATAGAAAAGGCAATCCCTGGCGCAATTAAAATTTGCGACAGTAGAAAATTATTTTTTGAATAATTTACTATAGATAAGGCAATCCCTGGCGCACTTAAAATTTGCGACAGTAGAAAATTATTTTTTGAATAATTTACTATAGAAAAGGCAATACCTGGCGTAATTAAAATTTGCGACAGTTGAAAATTATTTTTTGAATAATTTACTATAGAAAAGGCAATCCCTGGCGCAATTAAAATTTGCGACAGTAAAAAATTATATTTTGCAAAATTTACTATAGAAAAGGCAATCCCTCGCGTAATTAAAATTTGCGACAGTATAAAATTATTTTTTGAATAATTTACTATAGAAAAGGCAATCCCTGGCGCAATTAAATTTTGCAACTGTATAAAATTATTTTTTGAGTAATTTACTATAGAAAAGGCAATCCCTGGCGCAATTAAAATTTGCAACTGTATAAAATTATTTTTTGAATAATTTACTATAGAAAAGGCAATCCCTGGCGTAATTAAAATTTGCGACAGTAGAAAATTATTTTTTGGATAATTTACTATAGAAAAGGCAATCCCTGGCGTATTTAAAATTTGCGACAGTAAGAAATTAATTTGTGAGAAATTTACTATAGAAAAGGCAATCCCTGGCGTATTTGGAATTTGCGACAGTAAGAAATTAATTTGTGAGAAATTTACTATAGAAAAGGCAATCCCTGGGATATTTAAAATTTGCGACAGTAGAAAATTATATTTTGAATAATTTACTATAGAAAAGGCAATCCCTGGCGTATTTAAAATTTGCGACAGTAAGAAATTAATTTGTGAGGAATTTACTATTGAAAAGGCAATCCCTGGCGTTATTAAAATTTGCGACAGTTGAAAATTATTTTTTGAATAATTTACTATAAAATAGGCAATCCCTGGCGCAATTACAATTTGCGACAGTTGAAAATTATTTTTTGAATAATTTACTAAAGAAAAGGCAATCCCTGGCGCAATTAAAATTTGCGACAGTATAAAATTATTTTTTGAATAATTTACTATAGAAAAGGCAATCCCTGGCGTAATTAAAATTTGCGACAGTAGAAAATTATTTTTTGAATAATTTACTATAGAAAAGGCAATCCCTGGCGTATTTAAAATTTGCGACAGTAAGAAATTAATTTGTGAGAAATTTACTATAGAAAAGGCAAACCTGGGATATTTAAAATTTGCGACAGTAGAAAATTATTTTTTGAATAATTTACTATAGAAAAGGCAATCCCTGGCGTAATTAAAATTTGCGACAGTATAAAATTTTTTTTTGAATAATTTACTATAGAAAAGGCAATCCCTGGCGCACTTAAAATTTGCGACAGTAAAAAATTTTTTTTTTAATAATTTACTATAGAAAAGGCAATCCCTGGCGTAATTAAAATTTGCGACGGTTGAAAATTATTTTTTGAATAATTTACTATAGAAAAGGCAATCGCTGGCGCAATTAAAATTTGCGACAGTAAAAAATTATTTTTTGAATAATTTACTATAGAAAGGCAATCCCTGGCGTAATTAAAATTTGCGACAGTAGAAAATTATTTTTTGAATAATTTACTATAGAAAAGGCAATCCCTGGCGCAATTAAAATTTGCGACAGTAAAAAATTATTTTGTGAGAAATTTACTATAGAAAAGGCAAACCCTGGGATATTTGAAATTTGCGACAGTAGAAAATTATTTTTTGAATAATTTACTATAGAAAAGGCAATCCCTGGCGTAATTAAAATTTGCGACAGTAAAAAATTATTTTTTGAATAATTTACTATAGAAAAGGCAATCCCTGGCGCACTTAAAATTTGCGACAGTAAAAAATTATTTTTTGAATAATTTACTATAGAAAAGGCAATCCCTGGCGTAATTAAAATTTGCGACAGTAGAAAATTATTTTTTGAATAATTTACTATAGAAAAGGCAATCCCTGGCGCAATTAAAATTTGCGACAATATAAAATTATTTTTTGAATAATTTACTATAGAAAAGGCAATCCCTGGCGTAATTAAAATTTGCGACAGTATAATATTATTTTTTGAATAATTTACTATAGAAAAGGCAATCCCTGGCGCACTTAAAATTTTGCGACAGTAAAAAATTATTTTTTGAATAATTTACTATAGAAAAGGCAATCCCTGGCGTAATTAAAATTTGCGACAGTAGAAAATTATTTTTTGAATAATTTACTATAGAAAAGGCAATCCCTGGCGCAATTAAAATTTGCGACAGTAAAAAATTATTTTTTGAATAATTTACTATAGAAAAGGCAATCCCTGGCGCACTTAAAATTTGCGACAGTAAAAAATTATTTTTTGAATAATTTACTATAGAAAAGGCAATCCCTGGCGTAATTAAAATTTGCGACAGTAAAAAATTATTTTTTGATTAATTTACTATAGAAAAGGCAATCCCTGGCGCAATTACAATTTGCGACAGTTGAAAATTATTTTTTGAATAAATTACTATAGAAAAGGCAATCCCTGGCGCAATTAAAATTTGCGACAGTAAAAAATTATTTTTTGAATAATTTACTATAGAAAAGGCAATCCCTGGCGTAATTAAAATTTGCGACAGTAGAAAATTATTTTTTGAATAATTTACTATAGAAAAGGCAATCCCTGGCGCAATTAAAATTTGCGACAGTATAAAATTATTTTTTGAATAATTTACTATAGAAAAGGCAATCCCTGGCGCAATTAAAATTTGCGACAGTAGAAAATTATTTTTTGAATAATTTACTATAGAAAAGGCAATCCCTGGCGCACTTAAAATTTGCGACAGTAGAAAATTATTTTTTGAATAATTTACTATAGAAAAGGCAATCCCTGGGATATTTAAAATTTGCGAAAGTAAAAAATTATTTTCTGAATAATTTACTATAGAAAAGGTAATCCCTGGCGTAATTAAAATTTGCGACAGTATAAAATTATTTTTTGAATAATTTACCATAGAAAAGGCAATCCCTGGCGTAATTAAAATTTGCGACAGTAAAAAATTATTTTTTGAATAATTTACTATAGAAAAGGCAATCCCTAGCGTACTTAAAATTTGCGACAGTAAAAAATTATTTTTTGAATAATTTACTATAGAAAAGGCAATCCCTGGCGTAATTAAAATTTGCGACAGTAGAAAATTATTTTTTGAATAATTTACTATAGAAAAGGCAATCCCTGGCGCAATTAAAATTTGCGACAATATAAAATTATTTTTTGAATAATTTACTATAGAAAAGGCAATCCCTGGCGTAATTAAAATTTGCGACAGTATAATATTATTTTTTGAATAATTTACTATAGAAAAGGCAATCCCTGGCGCACTTAAAATTTTGCGACAGTAAAAAATTATTTTTTGAATAATTTACTATAGAAAAGGCAATCCCTGGCGTAATTAAAATTTGCGACAGTATAAAATTATTTTTTGAATAATTTACCATAGAAAAGGCAATCCCTGGCGCAATTAAAATTTGCGACAGTAAAAAATTATTTTTTGAATAATTTACTATAGCAAAGGCAATCCCTGGCGCAATTAAAATTTGCGACAGTAAAAAATTATTTTTTGAATAATTTACTATAGAAAAGGCAATCCCTGGCGCACTTAAAATTTGCGACAGTAGAAAATTATTTTTTGAATAATTTACTATAGAAAAGGCAATCCCTGGGATATTTAAAATTTGCGAAAGTAAAAAATTATTTTCTGAATAATTTACTATAGAAAAGGCAATCCCTGGCGTAATTAAAATTTGCGACAGTAGAAAATCATTTTTTGAATAATTTACTATAGAAAAGGCAATCCCTGGCGCAATTAAAATTTGCGACAGTAAAAAATTATTTTTTGAATAATTTACTATAGAAAAGGCAATCCCTGGCGTAATTAAAATTTGCGACAGTAGAAAATTATTTTTTGAATAATTTACTATAGAAAAGGCAATCCCTGGCGCAATTAAAATTTGCGACAGTAAAAAATTATTTTTTGAATAATTTACTATACAAAAGGCAATCCCTGGCGTAATTAAAATTTGCGACAGTATAAAATTATTTTTTGAATAATTTACTATAGAAAAGGCAATCCCTGGCGCACTTAAAATTTGCGACAGTAAAAATTGTTTTTTGAATAATTTACTATAGAAAAGGCAATCCCTGGCGTAATTAAAATTTGCGACAGTAGAAAATCATTTTTTGAATAATTTACTATAGAAAAGGCAATCCCTGGCGCAATTAAAATTTGCGACAGTAAAAAATTATTTTTTGAATAATTTACTATAGAAAAGGCAATCCCTGGCGTAATTAAAATTTGCGACAGTAGAAAATTATTTTTTGAATAATTTACTATAGAAAAGGCAATCCCTGGCGCAATTAAAATTTGCGACAGTAAAAAATTATTTTTTGAATAATTTACTATAGAAAAGGCAATCCCTGGCGTAATTAAAATTTGCGACAGTATAAAATTATTTTTTGAATAATTTACTATAAAAAGGCAATCCCTGGCGCACTTAAAATTTGCGACAGTAAAAAATTATTTTTTGCAAAATTTACTATAGAAAAGGCAATCCCTGGCGTAATTAAAATTTGCGACAGTATAAAATTATTTTTTGAATAATTTACCATAGAAAAGGCAATCCCTGGCGCACTTAAAATTTGCGACAGTAAAAAATTGTTTTTTGAATAATTTACTATAGAACAGGCAATCCCTGGCGCAATTAAAATTTGCGACAGTAGAAAATTATTTTTTGAATAATTTACTATAGAAAAGGCAATCCCTGGCGCACTTAAAATTTGCGACAGTAGAAAATTATTTTTTGAATAATTTACTATAGAAAAGGCAATACCTGGCGTAATTAAAATTTGCGACAGTTGAATATTATTTTTTTGAATAATTTACTATAGAAAAGGCAATCCCTGGCGCAATTAAAATTTGCGACAGTAAAAAATTATTTTTTGCAAAATTTACTATAGAAAAGGCAATCCCTGGCGTAATTAAAATTTGCGACAGTATAAAATTATTTTTTGAATAATTTAGTATAGAAAAGGCAATCCCTGACGTAATTAAAATTTGCGACAGTAAGAAATTAATTTGTGAGGAATTTACTATAGAAAAGGCAATCCCTGGGATATTTAAAATTTGCGACAGTAGAAAATTATTTTTTGAATAATTTACTATAGAAAAGGCAATCCCTGGCGCAATTAAAATTTGCAACTGTATAAAATTATTTTTTGAATAATTTACTATAGAAAAGGCAATCCCTGGCGTAATTAAAATTTGCGACAGTAGAAAATTATTTTTTGGATAATTTACTATAGAAAAGGCAATCCCTGGCGTATTTAAAATTTGCGACAGTAAGAAATTAATTTGTGAGAAATTTACTATAGAAAAGGCAATCCCTGGGATATTTAAAATTTGCGACAGTAGAAAATTATTTTTTGAATAATTTACTATAGAAAAGGCAATCCCTGGCATAATTAAAATTTGCGACAGTATAAAATTATTTTTTGAATAATTTACTATAGAAAAGGCAATCCCTGGCGCACTTAAAATTTGCGACAGTAAAAAATTATTTTTTGAATAATTTACTATAGAAAAGGCAATCCCTGGCGTAATTAAAATTTGCGACAGTAGAAAATTATTTTTTGAATAATTTACTATAGAAAAGGCAATCCCTGGCGTATTTGGAATTTGCGACAGTAAGAAATTAATTTGTGAGAAATTTACTATAGAAAAGGCAATCCCTGGGATATTTAAAATTTGCGACAGTAGAAAATTATATTTTGAATAATTTACTATAGAAAAGGCAATCCCTGGCGTATTTAAAATTTGCGACAGTAAGAAATTAATTTGTGAGGAATTTACTATAGAAAAGGCAATCCCTGGCGTTATTAAAATTTGCGACAGTTGAAAATTATTTTTTGAATAATTTACTATAGAAAAGGCAATCCCTGGCGTAATTAAAATTTGCGACAGTAGAAAATTATTTTTTGAATAATTTACTATAGAAAAGGCAATCCCTGGCGTATTTAAAATTTGCGACAGTAAGAAATTAATTTGTGAGAAATTTACTATAGAAAAGGCAAAACCTGGGATATTTAAAATTTGCGACAGTAGAAAATTATTTTTTGAATAATTTACTATAGAAAAGGCAATCCCTGGCGTAATTAAAATTTGCGACAGTATAAAATTATTTTTTGAATAATTTACTATAGAAAAGGCAATCCCTGGCGCACTTAAAATTTGCGACAGTAAAAAATTTTTTTTTGAATAATTTACTATAGAAAAGGCAATCCCTGGCGTAATTAAAATTTGCGACGGTTGAAAATTATTTTTTGAATAATTTACTATAGAAAAGGCAATCGCTGGCGCAATTAAAATTTGCGACAGTAAAAAATTATTTTTTGAATAATTTACTATAGAAAGGCAATCCCTGGCGTAATTAAAATTTGCGACAGTAGAAAATTATTTTTTGAATAATTTACTATAGAAAAGGCAATCCCTGGCGCAATTAAAATTTGCGACAGTAAAAAATTATTTTGTGAGAAATTTACTATAGAAAAGGCAAACCCTGGGATATTTGAAATTTGCGACAGTAGAAAATTATTTTTTGAATAATTTACTATAGAAAAGGCAATCCCTGGCGTAATTAAAATTTGCGACAGTAAAAAATTATTTTTTGAATAATTTACTATAGAAAAGGCAATCCCTGGCGCACTTAAATTTGCGACAGTAAAAAATTATTTTTTGAATAATTTACTATAGAAAAGGCAATCCCTGGCGTAATTAAAATTTGCGACAGTAGAAAATTATTTTTTGAATAATTTACTATAGAAAAGGAAATCCCTGGCGCAATTAAAATTTGCGACAATATAAAATTATTTTTTGAATAATTTACTATAGAAAAGGCAATCCCTGGCGTAATTAAAATTTGCGACAGTATAATATTATTTTTTGAATAATTTACTATAGAAAAGGCAATCCCTGGCGCACTTAAAATTTTGCGACAGTAAAAAATTATTTTTTGAATAATTTACTATAGAAAAGGCAATCCCTGGCGTAATTAAAATTTGCGACAGTAGAAAATTATTTTTTGAATAATTTACTATAGAAAAGGCAATCCCTGGCGCAATTAAAATTTGCGACAGTAAAAAATTATTTTTTGAATAATTTACTATAGAAAAGGCAATCCCTGGCGCACTTAAAATTTGCGACAGTAAAAAATTATTTTTTGAATAATTTACTATAGAAAAGGCAATCCCTGGCGTAATTAAAATTTGCGACAGTAAAAAATTATTTTTTGATTAATTTACTATAGAAAAGGCAATCCCTGGCGCAATTACAATTTGCGACAGTTGAAAATTATTTTTTGAATAATTTACTATAGAAAAGGCAATCCCTGGCGCAATTAAAATTTGCGACAGTAAAAAATTATTTTTTGAATAATTTACTATAGAAAAGGCAATCCCTGGCGTAATTAAAATTTGCGACAGTAGAAAATTATTTTTTGAATAATTTACTATAGAAAAGGCAATCCCTGGCGCAATTAAAATTTGCGACAGTATAAAATTATTTTTTGAATAATTTACTATAGAAAAGGCAATCCCTGGCGCAATTAAAATTTGCGACAGTAGAAAATTATTTTTTGAATAATTTACTATAGAAAAGGCAATCCCTGGCGCACTTAAAATTTGCGACAGTAGAAAATTATTTTTTGAATAATTTACTATAGAAAAAGCAATCCCTGGGATATTTAAAATTTGCGAAAGTAAAAAATTATTTTCTGAATAATTTACTATAGAAAAGGTAATCCCTGGCGTAATTAAAATTTGCGACAGTATAAAATTATTTTTTGAATAATTTACCATAGAAAAGGCAATCCCTGGCGTAATTAAAATTTGCGACAGTAAAAAATTATATTTTGAATAATTTACTATAGAAAAGGCAATCCCTGGCGCACTTAAAATTTGCGACAGTAAAAATTATTTTTTGAATAATTTACTATAGAAAAGGCAATCCCTGGCGTAATTAAAATTTGCGACAGTAGAAAATTATTTTTTGAATAATTTACTATAGAAAAGGCAATCCCTGGCGCAATTAAAATTTGCGACAATATAAAATTATTTTTTGAATAATTTACTATAGAAAAGGCAATCCTGGCGTAATTAAAATTTGCGACAATATAATATTATTTTTTGAATAATTTACTATAGAAAAGGCAATCCCTGGCGCACTTAAAATTTTGCGACAGTAAAAAATTATTTTTTGAATAATTTACTATAGAAAAGGCAATCCCTGGCGTAATTAAAATTTGCGACAGTATAAAATTATTTTTTGAATAATTTACCATAGAAAAGGCAATCCCTGGCGCAATTAAAATTTGCGACAGTAAAAAATTATTTTTTGAATAATTTACTATAGAAAAGGCAATCCCTGGCGCAATTAAAATTTGCGACAGTAAAAAATTATTTTTTGAATAATTTACTATAGAAAAGGCAATCCCTGGCGCACTTAAAATTTGCGACAGTAGAAAATTATTTTTTGAATAATTTACTATAGAAAAGGCAATCCCTGGGATATTTAAAATTTGCGAAAGTAAAAAATTATTTTCTGAATAATTTACTATAGAAAAGGCAATCCCTGGCGTAATTAAAATTTGCGACAGTAGAAAATCATTTTTTGAATAATTTACTATAGAAAAGGCAATCCCTGGCGCAATTAAAATTTGCGACAGTAAAAAATTATTTTTTGAATAATTTACTATAGAAAAGGCAATCCCTGGCGTAATTAAAATTTGCGACAGTAGAAAATTATTTTTTGAATAATTTACTATAGAAAAGGCAATCCCTGGCGCAATTAAAATTTGCGACAGTAAAAAATTATTTTTTGAATAATTTACTATACAAAAGGCAATCCCTGGCGTAATTAAAATTTGCGACAGTATAAAATTATTTTTTGAATAATTTACTATAGAAAAGGCAATCCCTGGCGCACTTAAAATTTGCGACAGTAAAAATTGTTTTTTGAATAATTTACTATAGAAAAGGCAATCCCTGGCGTAATTAAAATTTGCGACAGTAGAAAATCATTTTTTGAATAATTTACTATAGAAAAGGCAATCCCTGGCGCAATTAAAATTTGCGACAGTAAAAAATTATTTTTTGAATAATTTACTATAGAAAAGGCAATCCCTGGCGTAATTAAAATTTGCGACAGTAGAAAATTATTTTTTGAATAATTTACTATAGAAAAGGCAATCCCTGGCGCAATTAAAATTTGCGACAGTAAAAAATTATTTTTTGAATAATTTACTATAGAAAAGGCAATCCCTGGCGTAATTAAAATTTGCGACAGTATAAAATTATTTTTTGAATAATTTACTATAGAAAAGGCAATCCCTGGCGCACTTAAAATTTGCGACAGTAAAAAATTATTTTTTGCAAAATTTACTATAGAAAAGGCAATCCCTGGCGTAATTAAAATTTGCGACAGTATAAAATTATTTTTTGAATAATTTACCATAGAAAAGGCAATCCCTGGCGCACTTAAAATTTGCGACAGTAAAAAATTGTTTTTTGAATAATTTACTATAGAACAGGCAATCCCTGGCGCAATTAAAATTTGCGACAGTAGAAAATTATTTTTTGAATAATTTACTATAGAAAAGGCAATCCCTGGCGCACTTAAAATTTGCGACAGTAGAAAAATATTTTTTGAATAATTTTCTATAGAAAAGGCAATACCTGGCGTAATTAAAATTTGCGACAGTTGAATATTATTTTTTTGAATAATTTACTATAGAAAAGGCAATCCCTGGCGCAATTAAAATTTGCGACAGTAAAAAATTATTTTTTGATAAATTTACTATAGAAAAGGCAATCCCTGGCGAAATTAAAATTTGCGACAGTATAAAATTATTTTTTGAATAATTTAGTATAGAAAAGGCAATCCCTGACGTAATTAAAATTTGCGAGAGTAGAAAATTATTTCTTGAATAATTTACTATAGAAAAGGCAATCCCTGGCGTAATTAAAATTTGCGACAGTAGAAAATTATTTTTTGAATAATTTACTATAGAAAAGGCAATCCCTGGCGCAATTAAAATTTGCGACAGTAAGAAATTATTTTTTGAATAATTTACTATAGAAAAGGCAATCCCTGGCGCACTTAAAATTTGCGACAGTAAGAAATTAGTTTTGAATAATTTACTATAGAAAAGGCAATCCCTGCCGTAATTAAAATTTGCGACAGTATAAAATTATTTTTTGAATAATTTACTATAGAAAAGGCAGTCCCTGGCGTAATTAAAATTTGCGACAGTAGAAAATTATTTTTTGAATAATTTACTATAGAAAAGGCAATCCCTGGCGTATTTAAAATTTGCGACAGTAAGAAATTAATTTGTGAGAAATTTACTATAGAAAAGGCAGTCCCTGGGATATTTAAAATTTGCGACAGTAGAAAATTATTTTTTGAATAATTTACTATAGAAAAGGCAATGCCTGGCGTATTTAAAATTTGCGACAGTAAGAAATTAATTTGTGAGAAATTTACTATAGAAAAGGCAATCCCTGGCGTAATTAAAATTTGCGCCAGTATAAAATTATTTTTTGAATAATTTACTATAGAAAAGGCAATCCCTGGCGCACTTAAAATTTGCGACAGTAAAAAATTATTTTTTGAATAATTTACTATAGAAAAGGCAATACCTGGCGTAATTAAAATTTGCGACAGTTGAAAATTATTTTTTGAATAATTTACTATAGAAAAGGCAATCCCTGGCGCAATTAAAATTTGCGACAGTAAAAAATTATTTTTTGAATGATTTACTATAGAAAAGGCAATCCCTGGCGTAATTAAAATTTGCGACAGTAGAAAATTATTTTTTGAATAATTTACTATAGAAAAGGCAATCCCTGGCGTATTTAAAATTTGCGACAGTAAAGAATTATTTTTTGAATAATTTACTATAGAAAAGGCAATCCCTGGCGTATTTAAAATTTGCGACAGTAAGAAATTAATTTGTGAGAAATTTACTATAGAAAAGCCAATCCCTGGTATATTTAAAATTTGCGACAGTAGAAAATTATTTTTTGAATAATTTACTATAGAAAAGGCAATCCCTGGCGTAATTAAAATTTGCGCCAGTATAAAATTATTTTTTGAATAATTTACTATAGAAAAGGCAATCCCTGGCGCACTTAAAATTTGCGACAGTAAAAAATTATTTTTTGAATAATTTACTATAGAAAAGGCAATACCTGGCGTAATTAAAATTTGCGACAGTTGAAAATTATTTTTTGAATAATTTACTATAGAAAAGGCAATCCCTGGCGCAATTAAAATTTGCGACGGTAAAAAATTATTCTTTGAATAATTTACTATAGAAAAGGCAATCCCTGGCGTAATTAAAATTTGCGACATTAGAAAATTTTTTTTTGAATAATTTACTATAGAAATGGCAATCCCTGGCGCAATTAAAATTTGCGACAGTAAAAAATTATTTTGTGAGAAATTTACTATAGAAAAGGCAATCCCTGGGATATTTAAAATTTGCGACAGTATAAAATTATTTTTTGAATAATTTACTATAGAAATGGCAATCCCTGGCGCAATTAAAATTTGCGACAGTAAAAAATTATTTTGTGAGAAATTTACTATAGAAAAGGCAATCCCTGGGATATTTAAAATTTGCGACAGTAAAAAAATTTTTTTGAATAATTTACTATAGAAAAGGCAATCCCTGCGCAATTACAATTTGCGACAGTTGAAAATTATTTTTTGAATAATTTACTATAGAAGAGGCAATCCCTGGCGCAATTAAAATTTGCGACAGTATAAAATTATTTTTTGAATAATTTACTATAGAAAAGGCAATCCCTGGCGTAATTAAAATTTGCGACAGTAGAAAATTATTTTTTGAATAATTTACTATAGAAAAGGCAATCCCTGGCGTATTTGAAATTTGCGACAGTAAGAAATTAATTTGAGAGAAATTTACTATAGAAAAGGCAATCCCTGGTATATTTAAAATTTGCGACAGTAGAAAATTATTTTTTGAATAATTTACTATAGAAAAGGCAATCCCTGGCGTAATTAAAATTTGCGACAGTAAAAATTATTTTGTGAGAAATTT
Source organism: Dioctria linearis (assembly GCA_963930735.1). Lineage (NCBI taxonomy): Eukaryota > Metazoa > Arthropoda > Insecta > Diptera > Asilidae > Dioctria > Dioctria linearis. The sequence goes on along the minus strand of CAWVNZ010002236.1, from coordinate 173,843 downwards.
ACTATAGAAAAGGCAATCCCTGGGATATTTAAAATTTGCGACAGTGTAAAATTATTTTTTGAATAATTTACTATAGAAAAGGCAATCCCTGGCGCACTTAAAATTTGCGACAGTAAAAAATTATTTTTTGAATAATTTACTATAGAAAAGGCAATCCCTGGCGTAATTAAAATTTGCGACAGTAGAAAATTATTTTTTGAATAATTTACTATAGAAAAGGCAATCCCTGGCGTATTTAAAATTTGCGACAGTAAAGAATTATTTTTTGAATAATTTACTATAGAAAAGGCAATCCCTGGCGTAATTAAAATTTGCGACAGTATAAAATTATTTTTTGAATAATTTACTATAGAAAAGGCAATCCCTGGCGTAATTAAAATTTGCGAAAGTAAAAAATTATTTTTTGAATAATTTACTATAGAAAAGGCAATCCCTGGCGCAATTACAATTTACGATAGTTGAAAATTATTTTTTGAATAATTTACTATAGAAAAGGCAATCCCTGGCGCAATTAAAATTTGCGACAGTAGAAAATTATTTTTTGAATAATTTACTATAGAAAAGGCAATCCCAGGGATATTTAAAATTTGCGAAAGTAAAAAATTATTTTTTGAATAATTTACTATAGAAAAGGCAATCCCTGGCGTAATTAAAATTTGCGACAGTATAAAATTATTTTTTGAATAATTTACTATAGAAAAGGTAATCCCTGGCGTAATTAAAATTTGCGACAGTAGAAAATTATTTTTTGTATAATTTACTATAGAAAAGGCAATCCCTGGCGTATTTAAAATTTGCGACAGTAAAGAATTATTTTTTGAATAATTTACAATAGAAAAGGCAATCCCTGGCGTAATGAAAATTTGCGACAGTATAAAATTATTTTTTGAATAATTTACTATAGAAAAGGCAATCCCTGGCGTAATTAAAATTTGCGACAGTAGAAAATTATTTTTTGAATAATTTACTATAGAAAAGGCAATCCCTGGGGCAATTAAAATTTGCGACAGTAAAAAATTATTTTTTGAATAATTTACTATAGAAAAGGCAATCCCTGGCGTAATTAAAATTTGCGACAGTAGAAAATTATTTTTTGAATAATTTACTATAGAAAATGCAATCCCTGGCGCAATTAAAATTTGCGATAGTAAAAAATTATTTTTTGAATAATTTACTATAGAAAAGGCAATCCCTGGCGTAATTAAAATTTGCGACAGTATAAAATTATTTTTGAATAATTTACTATAGAAAAGGCAATCCCTGGCGCACTTAAAATTTGCGACAGTAAAAAATTTTTTTTTGAATAATTTACTATAGAAAAGGCAATCCCTGGCGCAATTAAAATTTGCGACAGTAGAAAATTATTTTTTGAATAATTTACTATAGAAAAGGCAATCCCTGGCGCACTTAAAATTTGCGACAGTAGAAAATTATTTTTTGAATAATTTACTATAGAAAAGGCAATCCCTGGCGCAATTAAAATTTGCGACAGTAAAAAATTATTTTTTGCAAAATTTACTATAGAAAAGGCAATCCCTGGCGCACTTAAAATTTGCGACAGTAAGAAATTATTTTTTGAATAATTTACTATAGAAAAGGCAATCCCTGCCGTAATTAAAATTTGCGACAGTATAAAATTATTTTTTGAATAATTTACTATAGAAAAGGCAATCCCTGGCGTAATTAAAATTTGCGACAGTAGAAAATTATTTTTTGAATAATTTACTATAGAAAAGGCAATCCCTGGCGTATTTAAAATTTGCGACAGTAAGAAATTAATTTGTGAGAAATTTACTATAGAAAAGGCAGTCCCTGGGATATTTAAAATTTGCGACAGTAGAAAATTATTTTTTTCATAATTTACTATAGAAAAGGCAATCCCTGGCGTATTTAAAATTTGCGACAGTAAGAAATTAATTTGTGAGAAATTTACTATAGAAAAGGCAATCCCTGGCGTAGTTAAAATTTGCGACAGTTGATAATTATTTTTTGAATAATTTACTATAGAAAAGGCAATCCCTGGCGCAATTACAATTTGCGACAGTTGAAAATTATTTTTTGAATAATTTACTATAGAAAAGGCAATCCCTGGCGCAATTAAAATTTGCGACAGTATAAAATTATTTTTTGAATAATTTACTAAAGAAAAGGCAATCCCTGGCGTAATTAAAATTTGCGACAGTAGAAAATTATTTTTTGAATAATTTACTATAGAAAAGGCAATCCCTGGCGTATTTAAAATTTGCGACAGTAAGAAATTAATTTGTGAGAAATTTACTATAGAAAAGCCAATCCCTGGTATATTTAAAATTTGCGACAGTAGAAAATTATTTTTTGAATAATTTACTATAGAAAAGGCAATCCCTGGCGTAATTAAAATTTGCGCCAGTATAAAATTATTTTTTGAATAATTTACTATAGAAAAGGCAATCCCTGGCGCACTTAAAATTTGCGACAGTAAAAAATTATTTTTTGAATAATTTACTATAGAAAAGGCAATACCTGGCGTAATTAAAATTTGCGACAGTTGAAAATTATTTTTTGAATAATTTACTATAGAAAAGGCAATCCCTGGCGCAATTAAAATTTGCGACGGTAAAAAATTATTCTTTGAATAATTTACTATAGAAAAGGCAATCCCTGGCGTAATTAAAATTTGCGACAGTAGAAAATTATTTTTTGAATAATTTACTATAGAAAAGGCAATCCCTAGCGCAATTAAAATTTGCGACAGTAAAAAATCATTTTGTGAGAAATTTACTATAGAAAAGGCAATCACTGGGATATTTAAAATTTGCGACAGTATAAAATTATTTTTTGAATAATTTACTATAGAAAAGGCAATCCCTGGCGCACTTAAAATTTGCGACAGTAAAAAATTATTTTTTGAATAATTTACTATAGAAAAGGCAATCCCTGGCGCACTTAAAATTTGCGACAGTAAAAAATTATTTTTTGAATAATTTACTATAGAAAAGGCAATCCCTGGCGCACTTAAAATTTGCGACAGTAAAAAATTATTTTTTGAATAATTTACTATAAAAAGGCAATCCCTGGCGTAATTAAAATTTGCGACAGTAGAAAATTATTTTTTGAATAATTTACTATAGAAAAGGCAATCCCTGGCGCAATTAAAATTTGCGACAGTAAAAAATTATTTTTTGCAAAATTTACTATAGAAAAGGCAATCCCTGGCGCACTTAAAATTTGCGACAGTAAAAAATTATTTTGTGAGAAATTTACTATAGAAAAGGCAATCCCTGGCGCACTTAAAATTTGCGACAGTAGAAAATTATTTTTTGAAAAATTTACTATAGAAAAGGCAATCCTTGGCGTAATTAAAATTTGCGACAGTATAAAATTATTTTTTGAATAATTTACTATAGAAAAGGCAATCCCTAGCGCAATTAAAATTTGCGACAGTATAAAATTATTTTTTGAATAATTTACTATAGAAAAGGCAATCTCTGGCGCACTTAAAATTTGCGATAGTAAAAAATTATTTTTGAATAATTTACTATAGAAAAGGCAATCCCTGGCGTAATTAAAATTTGCGACAGTATAAAATTATTTTTTGAATAATTTACTATAGAAAAGGCAATCCCTGGCGTAATTAAAATTTGCGACAGTATAAAATTATTTTTTGAATAATTTACTATAGAAAAGGCAATCTCTGGCGCACTTAAAATTTGCGACAGTAAAAAATTATTTTTTGAATAATTTACTATAGAAAAGGCAATCCCTGGCGCAATTAAAATTTGCGACAGTAAAAAATTATTTTTTGAATAATTTACTATAGAAAAGGCAATCCCTGGCGTAATTAAAATTTGCGACAGTATAAAATTATTTTTTGAATAATTTACTATAGAAAAGGCAATCCCTGGCGTAATTAAAATTTGCGACAGTATAAAATTATTTTTTGAATAATTTACTATAGAAAAGGCAATCTCTGGCGCACTTAAAATTTGCGACAGTAAAAAATTATTTTTTGAATAATTTACTATAGAAAAGGCAATCCCTGGCGTAATTAAAATTTGCGACAGTATAAAATTATTTTTTGAATAATTTACTATAGAAAAGGCAATCCCTGGCGCACTTAAAATTTGCGATAGTAAAAAATTATTTTTTGAATAATTTACTATAGAAAAGGCAATCCCTGGCGTAATTAAAATTTGCGACAGTAGAAAATTATTTTTTGAATAATTTACTATAGAAAAGGCAATCCCTGGCGCAATTAAAATTTGCGACAGTAAAAAATTATTTTTTGAATAATTTACTATAGAAAAGGCAATCCCTGGCGTAATTAAAATTTGCGACAGTATAAAATTATTTTTTGAATAATTTACTATAGAAAAGGCAATCCCTGGCGTAATTAAAATTTGCGACAGTATAAAATTATTTTTTGAATAATTTACTATAGAAAAGGCAATCTCTGGCGCACTTAAAATTTGCGACAGTAAAAAATTATTTTTTGAATAATTTACTATAGAAAAGGCAATCCCTGGCGTAATTAAAATTTGCGACAGTATAAAATTATTTTTTGAATAATTTACTATAGAAAAGGCAATCCCTGGCGCACTTAAAATTTGCGATAGTAAAAAATTATTTTTTGAATAATTTACTATAGAAAAGGCAATCCCTGGCGTAATTAAAATTTGCGACAGTAGAAAATTATTTTTTGAATAATTTACTATAGAAAAGGCAATCCCTGGCGCAATTAAAATTTGCGACAGTAAAAAATTATTTTTTGAATAATTTACTATAGAAAAGGCAATCCCTGGCGTAATTAAAATTTGCGACAGTATAAAATTATTTTTTGAATAATTAAATATAGAAAAGGCAATCCCTGGCGTAATTAAAATTTGCGACAGTATAAAATTATTTTTTGAATAATTTACTATAGAAAAGGCAATCCCTGGCGCAATAAAAATTTGCGACAGTAAAAAATTATTTTTTGCAAAATTTACTATAGAAAAGGCAATCCCTGGCGCACTTAAAATTTGCGATAGTAAAAAATTATTTTTTGAATAATTTACTATAGAAAAGGCAATCCCTGGCGTAATTAAAATTTGCGACAGTAGAAAATTATTTTTTGAATAATTTACTATAGAAAAGGCAATCCCTGGCGCAATTAAAATTTGCGACAGTAAAAAATTATTTTTTGAATAATTTACTATAGAAAAGGCAATCCCTGGCGTAATTAAAATTTGCGACAGTATAAAATTATTTTTTGAATAATTTACTATAGAAAAGGCAATCCCTGGCGTAATTAAAATTTGCGACAGTATAAAATTATTTTTTGAATAATTTACTATAGAAAAGGCAATCCCTGGCGCAATAAAAATTTGCGACAGTAAAAAATTATTTTTTGCAAAATTTACTATAGAAAAGGCAATCCCTGGCGCACTTAAAATTTGCGACAGTAAAAAATTATTTTGTGAGAAATTTACTATAGAAAAGGCAATCCCTGGCGCACTTAAAATTTGCGACAGTAGAAAATTATTTTTTGAAAAATTTACTATAGAAAAGGCAATCCCTGGCGTAATTAAAATTTGCGACAGTATAAAATTATTTTTTGAATAATTTACTATAGAAAAGGCAATCCCTGGCGTAATTAAAATTTGCGACAGTAAAAAATTATTTTTTGAATAATTTACTATAGAAAAGGCAATCCCTGGCGTAATTAAAATTTGCGACATTAAAAAATTATTTTTTGAATAATTTACTATAGAAAAGGCAATCCCTGGCGTAATTAAAATTTGCGACAGCATAAAATTATTTTTTGAATAATTTACTATAGAAAAGGCAATCCCTGGCGTAATTAAAATTTGCGACAGTAGAAAATTATTTTTTGAATAATTTACTATAGAAAAGGCAATCCCTGGCGCACTTAAAATTTGCGACAGTAAAAAATTATTTTTTGAATAATTTACTATAGAAAAGGCAATCCCTGGCGTAATTAAAATTTGCGACAGTAGAAAATTATTTTTTGAATAATTTACTATAGAAAAGGCAATCCCTGGGATATTTAAAATTTGCGACAGTAAAAAATTATTTTTTGAATAATTTACTATAGAAAAGGCAATCCGTGGCGTCTTTAAAATATGCGACAGTAAAAAATTAATTTGTGAAAAATTTACCTGGCGAAATTGAAATTTGCGAGAGTAAAAAATTATTTTTTGAATAATTTACTATAGAAAAGGCAATCCCTGGCGTAATTAAAATTTGCGACAGTAGAAAATTATTTTTTGAATAATTTACTATAGAAAAGGCAATCCCTGGCGCAATTAAAATTTGCGACAGTAAAAAATTATTTTTTGCAAAATTTACTATAGAAAAGGCAATCCCTGGCGCACTTAAAATTTGCGACAGTAAAAAATTATTTTGTGAGAAATTTACTATAGAAAAGGCAATCCCTGGCGCACTTAAAATTTGCGACAGTAGAAAATTATTTTTTGAAAAATTTACTATAGAAAAGGCAATCCTTGGCGTAATTAAAATTTGCGACAGTATAAAATTATTTTTTGAATAATTTACTATAGAAAAGGCAATCCCTAGCGCAATTAAAATTTGCGACAGTATAAAATTATTTTTTGAATAATTTACTATAGAAAAGGCAATCTTTGGCGCACTTAAAATTTGCGATAGTAAAAAATTATTTTTGAATAATTTACTATAGAAAAGGCAATCCCTGGCGTAATTAAAATTTGCGACAGTATAAAATTATTTTTTGAATAATTTACTATAGAAAAGGCAATCCCTGGCGTAATTAAAATTTGCGACAGTACAAAATTATTTTTTGAATAATTTACTATAGAAAAGGCAATCTCTGGCGCACTTAAAATTTGCGACAGTAAAAAATTATTTTTTGAATAATTTACTATAGAAAAGGCAATCCCTGGCGTAATTAAAATTTGCGACAGTATAAAATTATTTTTTGAATAATTTACTATAGAAAAGGCAATCCCTGGCGCACTTAAAATTTGCGATAGTAAAAAATTATTTTTTGAATAATTTACTATAGAAAAGGCAATCCCTGGCGTAATTAAAATTTGCGACAGTAGAAAATTATTTTTTGAATAATTTACTATAGAAAAGGCAATCCCTGGCGCAATTAAAATTTGCGACAGTAAAAAATTATTTTTTGAATAATTTACTATAGAAATGGCAATCCCTGGCGTAATTAAAATTTGCGACAGTATAAAATTATTTTTTGAATAATTTACTATAGAAAAGGCAATCCCTGGCGTAATTAAAATTTGCGACAGTATAAAATTATTTTTTGAATAATTTACTATAGAAAAGGCAATCTCTGGCGCACTTAAAATTTGCGACAGTAAAAAATTATTTTTTGAATAATTTACTATAGAAAAGGCAATCCCTGGCGTAATTAAAATTTGCGACAGTATAAAATTATTTTTTGAATAATTTACTATAGAAAAGGCAATCCCTGGCGCACTTAAAATTTGCGATAGTAAAAAATTATTTTTTGAATAATTTACTATAGAAAAGGCAATCCCTGGCGTAATTAAAATTTGCGACAGTAGAAAATTATTTTTTGAATAATTTACTATAGAAAAGGCAATCCCTGGCGCAATTAAAATTTGCGACAGTAAAAAATTATTTTTTGAATAATTTACTATAGAAAAGGCAATCCCTGGCGTAATTAAAATTTGCGACAGTATAAAATTATTTTTTGAATAATTTACTATAGAAAAGGCAATCCCTGGCGTAATTAAAATTTGCGACAGTATAAAATTATTTTTTGAATAATTTACTATAGAAAAGGCAATCCCTGGCGCAATAAAAATTTGCGACAGTAAAAAATTATTTTTTGCAAAATTTACTATAGAAAAGGCAATCCCTGGCGCACTTAAAATTTGCGACAGTAAAAAATTATTTTTTGAATAATTTACTATAGAAAAGGCAATCCCTGGCGTAATTAAAATTTGCGACAGTAGAAAATTATTTTTTGAATAATTTACTATAGAAAAGGCAATCCCTGGGATATTTAAAATTTGCGACAGTAAAAAATTATTTTTTGAATAATTTACTATAGAAAAGGCAATCCGTGGCGTATTTAAAATATGCGACAGTAAAAAATTAATTTGTGAAAAATTTACCTGGCGAAATTGAAATTTGCGAGAGTAAAAAATTATTTTTTGAATAATTTACTATAGAAAAGGCAATCCCTGGCGTAATTAAAATTTGCGACAGTAAAAAATTATTTTTTGAATAATTTACTATAGAAAAGGCAATCCCTGGCGTAATTAAAATTTGCGACAGCATAAAATTATTTTTTGAATAATTTACTATAGAAAAGGCAATCCCTGGCGCAATAAAAATTTGCGACAGTAAAAAATTATTTTTTGCAAAATTTACTATAGAAAAGGCAATCCCTGGCGCACTTAAAATTTGCGACAGTAAAAAATTATTTTGTGAGAAATTTACTATAGAAAAGGCAATCCCTGGCGCACTTAAAATTTGCGACAGTAGAAAATTATTTTTTGAAAAATTTACTATAGAAAAGGCAATCCCTGGCGTAATTAAAATTTGCGACAGTATAAAATTATTTTTTGAATAATTTACTATAGAAAAGGCAATCCCTGGCGTAATTAAAATTTGCGACAGTAAAAAATTATTTTTTGAACAATTTACTATAGAAAAGGCAATCCCTGGCGTAATTAAAATTTGCGACAGTAAAAAATTATTTTTTGAATAATTTACTATAGAAAAGGCAATCCCTGGCGTAATTAAAATTTGCGACAGCATAAAATTATTTTTTGAATAATTTACTATAGAAAAGGCAATCCCTGGCGTAATTAAAATTTGCGACAGTAGAAAATTATTTTTTGAATAATTTACTATAGAAAAAAAGGCAATCCCTAGCGCACTTAAAATTTGCTACAGTAAAAAATTATTTTTTGAATAATTTACTATAGAAAAGGCAATCCCTGGCGTAATTAAAATTTGCGACAGTATAAAATTATTTTTTGAATAATTTACTATAGAAAAGGCAATCCCTGGCGCACTTAAAATTTGCGACAGTAAAAAATTATTTTTTGAATAATTTACTATAGAAAAGGCAATCCCTGGCGTAATTAAAATTTGCGACAGTAGAAAATTATTTTTTGAATAATTTACTATAGAAAAGGCATTCCCTGGCGCAATTAAAATTTGCGACAGTAAAAAATTATTTTTTGCAAAATTTACTATAGAAAAGGCAATCCCTGGCGCACTTAAAATTTGCGACAGTAAAAAATTATTTTGTGAGAAATTTACTATAGAAAAGGCAATCCCTGGCGCACTTAAAATTTGCGACAGTAGAAAATTATTTTTTGAATAATTTACTATAGAAAAGGCAATCCCTGGCGCACTTAAAATTTGCGACAGTAGAAAATTATTTTTTGAAAAATTTACTATAGAAAAGGCAATCCCTGGCGTAATTAAAATTTGCGACAGTATAAAATTATTTTTTGAATAATTTACTATAGAAAAGGCAATCCCTGGCGTAATTAAAATTTGCGACAGTAAAAAATTATTTTTTGAACAATTTACTATAGAAAAGGCAATCCCTGGCGTAATTAAATTTGCGACAGTAAAAAATTATTTTTTGAATAATTTACTATAGAAAAGGCAATCCCTGGCGTAATTAAAATTTGCGACAGTAAAAAATTATTTTTTGAACAATTTACTATAGAAAAGGCAATCCCTGGCGTAATTAAAATTTGCGACAGTAAAAAATTATTTTTTGAATAATTTACTATAGAAAAGGCAATCCCTGGCGTAATTAAAATTTGCGACATTAAAAAATTATTTTTTGAATAATTTACTATAGAAAAGGCAATCCCTGGCGTAATTAAAATTTGCGACAGCATAAAATTATTTTTTGAATAATTTACTATAGAAAAGGCAATCCCTGGCGTAATTAAAATTTGCGACAGTAGAAAATTATTTTTTGAATAATTTACTATAGAAAAGGCAATCCCTGGCGCACTTAAAATTTGCGACAGTAAAAAATTATTTTTTGAATAATTTACTATAGAAAAGGCAATCCCTGGCGTAATTAAAATTTGCGACAGTAGAAAATTATTTTTTGAATAATTTACTATAGAAAAGGCAATCCCTGGGATATTTAAAATTTGCGACAGTAAAAAATTATTTTTTGAATAATTTACTATAGAAAAGGCAATCCGTGGCGTATTTAAAATATGCGACAGTAAAAAATTAATTTGTGAAAAATTTACCTGGCGAAATTGAAATTTGCGAGAGTAAAAAATTATTTTTTGAATAATTTACTATAGAAAAGGCAATCCCTGGCGTAATTAAAATTTGCGACAGTAAAAAATTATTTTTTGAATAATTTACTATAGAAAAGGCAATCCCTGGCGTAATTAAAATTTGCGACAGCATAAAATTATTTTTTGAATAATTTACTATAGAAAAGGCAATCCCTGGCGCAATAAAAATTTGCGACAGTAAAAAATTATTTTTTGCAAAATTTACTATAGAAAAGGCAATCCCTGGCGCACTTAAAATTTGCGACAGTAAAAAATTATTTTGTGAGAAATTTACTATAGAAAAGGCAATCCCTGGCGCACTTAAAATTTGCGACAGTAGAAAATTATTTTTTGAAAAATTTACTATAGAAAAGGCAATCCCTGGCGTAATTAAAATTTGCGACAGTATAAAATTATTTTTTGAATAATTTACTATAGAAAAGGCAATCCCTGGCGTAATTAAAATTTGCGACAGTAAAAAATTATTTTTTGAACAATTTACTATAGAAAAGGCAATCCCTGGCGTAATTAAAATTTGCGACAGTAAAAAATTATTTTTTGAATAATTTACTATAGAAAAGGCAATCCCTGGCGTAATTAAAATTTGCGACAGCATAAAATTATTTTTTGAATAATTTACTATAGAAAAGGCAATCCCTGGCGTAATTAAAATTTGCGACAGTAGAAAATTATTTTTTGAATAATTTACTATAGAAAAGGCAATCCCTAGCGCACTTAAAATTTGCTACAGTAAAAAATTATTTTTTGAATAATTTACTATAGAAAAGGCAATCCCTGGCGTAATTAAAATTTGCGACAGTATAAAATTATTTTTTGAATAATTTACTATAGAAAGGGCAATCCCTGGCGCACTTAAAATTTGCGACAGTAAAAAATTATTTTTTGAATAATTTACTATAGAAAAGGCAATCCCTGGCGTAATTAAAATTTGCGACAGTAGAAAATTATTTTTTGAATAATTTACTATAGAAAAGGCAATCCCTGGCGCAGTTAAAATTTGCGACAGTAAAAAATTATTTTTTGCAAAATTTACTATAGAAAAGGCAATCCCTGGCGCACTTAAAATTTGCGACAGTAAAAAATTATTTTGTGAGAAATTTACTATAGAAAAGGCAATCCCTGGCGCACTTAAAATTTGCGACAGTAGAAAATTATTTTTTGAAAAATTTACTATAGAAAAGGCAATCCCTGGCGTAATTAAAATTTGCGACAGTATAAAATTATTTTTTGAATAATTTACTATAGAAAAGGCAATCCCTGGCGCAATTAAAATTTGCGACAGTAGAAAATTATTTTTTGAATAATTTACTATAGAAAAGGCAATCCCTGGCGTAATTAAAATTTGCGACAGTAAAAAATTATTTTTTGAATAATTTACTATAGAAAAGGCAATCCCTGGCGCAATTAAAATTTGCGACAGTAAAAAATTATTTTTTGAATAATTTACTATAGAAAAGGCAATCCCTGGCGTAATTAAAATTTGCGACAGTATAAAATTATTTTTTGAATAATTTTCTATAGAAAAGGCAATCCCTGGCGTAATTAAAATTTGCGACAGTATAAAATTATTTTTTGAATAATTTACTATAGAAAAGGCAATCCCTGGCGTAATTAAAATTTGCGACAGTAAAAAATTATTTTTTGAATAATTTACTATAGAAAAGGCAATCCCTGGCGCACTTAAAATTTGCGACAGTAGAACATTATTTTTTGAATAATTTACTATAGAAAAGGCAATCCCTGGCGCAATTAAAATTTGCGACAGTAAAAAATTATTTTTTGAATAATTTACTATAGAAATGGCAATCCCTGGCGTAATTAAAATTTGCGACAGTATAAAATTATTTTTTGAATAATTTACTATAGAAAAGGCAATCCCTGGCGTAATTAAAATTTGCGACAGTATAAAATTATTTTTTGAATAATTTACTATAGAAAAGGCAATCCCTGGCGCACTTAAAATTTGCGACTGTAAAAAATTATTTTTTGAATAATTTACTATAGAAAAGGCAATCCCTGGCGTAATTAAAATTTGTGACAGTAGAAAATTATTTTTTGAATAATTTACTATAGAAAAGGCAATCCTTGGCGCACTTAAAATTTGCGACAGTAAAAAATTATTTTTTGAATAATTTACTATAGAAAAGGCAATCCCTGGGATATTTAAAATTTGCGACAGTAGAAAATTATTTTTTGAATAATTTACTATAGAAAAGGCAATCCCTGGCGTATTTAAAATTTGCGACAGTAAAAAATTAATATTTTGAAAAATTTACTGTAGAAAAGGCAATCCCTGGCGCACTTAAAATTTGCGACAGTAAAAAATTATTTTTTGAATAATTTACTGTAGAAAAGGCAATCCCTGGCGCAATTAAAATTTGCGACAGTAAAAAATTATTTTTTGAATAATTTACTATAGAAAAGGCAATCCCTGGCGTATTTAAAATTTGCGACAGTAAGAAATTAATTTGTGAGAAATTTACTATAGAAAAGGCAATCCCTGGGATATTTAAAATTTGCGACAGTAAAAAATTATTTTTTGAATTATTTACTATAGAAAAGGCAATCCCTGGCGTATTTAAAATTCGCGACAGTAAAAAATTAATTTGTGAAAAATTTACCTGGCGAAATTGAAATTTGCGAGAGTAAAAAATTATTTTTTGAATAATTTACTGTAGAAAAGGCAATCCCTGGCGTAACTAAAATTTGCGACAGTAAAAAATTATTTTTTGAATAATTTACTATAGAAAAAGCAATCCCTGGCGCACTTAAAATTTGCGACAGTAAAAAATTATTTTTTGAATAATTTACTATAGAAAAGGCAATCCCTGGCGCACTTAAAATTTGCGACAGTAGAAAAATATTTTTTGAATAATTTACTATAGAAAAGGCAATCCCTGGCGTATTTAAAATTTGCGACAGTATAAAATTATTTTTTGAATAATTTGCTATAGAATAGGCAATCCCTGGCGCAATTAAAATTTGCTACAGTAAAAAATTATTTTTTGCAAAATTTACTGTAGAAAAGGCAATCCCTGGCGCAATTAAAACTTGCGATAGTAAAAAATTATTTTGTGAGAAATTTACTATAGAAAAGGCAATCCCTGGGATATTTAAAATTTGCGACAGTAGAAAGTTATTTTTTGAATAATTTACTATATAAAAGGCAATCCCTGGCGTAATTAAAATTTGCGACAGTATAAAATTATTTTTTGCAAAATTTACTGTAGACAAGGCAATCCCTGGCGCAATTAAAACTTGCGATAGTAAAAAATTATTTTTTGAATAATTTACTATAGAAAAGGCAATCCCTGGCGGATTTGAAATTTGCGACAGTAAAAAATTATTTTTTGAATAATTTACTATAGAAAAGGCAATCCCTGGCATATTTAAAATTTGCGACAGTAAAAAATTAATTTGTGAGAAATTTACTATAGAAAAGGCAATCCCTGGGATATTTAAAATTTGCGACAGTAGAAAATTATTTTTTGAATAATTTACTATAGAAAAGGCAATCCCTGGCTTATTTAAAATTTGCGACAGTAAGAAATTAATTTGTGATAAATTTACTATAGAAAAGGTATTCCCTGGCGCAATTACAATTTGCGACAGTAAAAAAAATTTTTTGAATAATTTACTATAGAAAAGGCAATCCCTGGCGCACTTAAAATTTGCGACAGTAAAAAATTAAATTGTGAGAAATTTACTATACAAAAGGTAATCCCTGGCGCAATTACAATTTGCGACAGTAAAAAATTATTTTTTGAAAAATTTACTATAGAAAATGCAATCCATGGCGTATTTAAAATTTGCGACACTGTAAAATTAATTTTTGAAAAATTTACTGTAGAAAAGGCAATCCCTGGCGAAATTAAAATTTGCGACAGTAAAAAATTATTTTTTGCAAAATTTACTATAGAAAAGGTAATCCCTGGCGCAATTACAATTTGCGACAGTAAAAAATTATTTTTTTGCAAAATTTACTATAGAAAAGGCAATCCCTGGCGTATTTAAAATTTGCGACATTATAAAATTAATTTTTGAAAAATTTACTGTAGAAAAGGCAATCCCTGGCGAAATTAAAATTTGCGACAGTAAAAAATTATTTTTTGCAAAATTTACTATAGAAAAGGTAATCCCTGGCGCAATTACAATTTGCGACAGTAAAAAATTATTTTTTTGCAAAATTTACTATAGAAAAGGCAATCCCTGGCGTATTTAAAATTTGCGACAGTAAAAAATTAAATTGTGAGAAATTTACTATAGAAAATGCAATCCCTGGCGTAATTAAAATTTGCGACAGTAAAAATTATTTTTTGAATAATTTACTATAGAAAAGGCACTCCCTGGCGCAATTAAAATTTGCGACAGTAAAAAAATATTTTTTGCAAAATTTACTGTAGAAAAGGCAATCCCTGGCGCAATTAAAACTTGCGATAGTAAAAAATTATTTTTTGAATAATTTACTATAGAAAAGGCAATCCCTGGCGGATTTGAAATTTGCGACAGTAAAAAATTATTTTTTGAATAATTTACTATAGAAAAGGCAATCCCTGGCGCAATTGCAATTTGCGACAGTTGAAAATTATTTTTTGAATAATTTACTATAGAAAAGGCAATCCCTGTCGCAATTAAAATTTGCGACAGTAAAAAATTATTTTTTGAATAATTTACTATAGAAAAGGCAATCCCTGGCGTAATTAAAATTTGCGACAGTAAAAAATTAGTTTTTGAAAAATTTACTGTAGAAAAGGCAATCCCTGGCGCAATTAAAATTTGCGACAGTAAAAAATTATTTTTTGAATAATTTACTATAGAAAAGGCAATCCCTGGCGTATTTAAAATTTGCGACAGTAAAAAATTATTTTTTGAATAATTTACTATAGAAAAGGCAATCCCTGGCGTAATTAAAATTTGCGACAGTAGAAAATTATTTTTTGAATAATTTACTATAGAAAAGGCAATCCCTGGCGTATTTAAAATTTGCGACAGTAGAAAATTATTTTTTGAATAATTTACTATAGAAAAGGCAATCCCTGGCGTATTTAAAATTTGCGACAGTAAAAAATTATTTTTTGAATAATTTACTATAGAAAAGGCAATCCCTGGCGTAATTAAAATTTGCGACAGTAGAAAATTATTTTTTGAATAATTTACTATAGAAAAGGCAATCCCTGGCGCAATTGCAATTTGCGACAGTTGAAAATTATTTTTTGAATAATTTACTATAGAAAAGGCAATCCCTGTCGCAATTAAAATTTGCGACAGTAAAAAATTATTTTTTGAATAATTTACTATAGAAAAGGCAATCCCTGGCGTAATTAAAATTTGCGACAGTAAAAAATTAGTTTTTGAAAAATTTACTGTAGAAAAGGCAATCCCTGGCGCAATTAAAATTTGCGACAGTAAAAAATTATTTTTTGAATAATTTACTATAGAAAAGGCAATCCCTGGCGTATTTAAAATTTGCGACAGTAAAAAATTATTTTTTGAATAATTTACTATAGAAAAGGCAATCCCTGGCGTAATTAAAATTTGCGACAGTAGAAAATTATTTTTTGAATAATTTACTATAGAAAAGGCAATCCCTGGCGTATTTAAAATTTGCGACAGTAGAAAATTATTTTTTGAATAATTTACTATAGAAAAGGCAATCCCTGGCGTATTTAAAATTTGCGACAGTAAAAAATTATTTTTTGAATAATTTACTATAGAAAAGGCAATCCCTGGCGTAATTAAAATTTGCGACAGTAGAAAATTATTTTTTGAATAATTTACTATAGAAAAGGCAATCCCTGGCGCACTTAAAATTTGCGACAGTAAAAAATTATTTTGTGAGAAATTTACTATAGAAAAGGCAATCCCTGGGATATTTAAAATTTGCGACAGTAGAAAATTATTTTTTGAATAATTTACTATAGAAAAGGCAATCCCTGGCGCAATTAAAATTTGCGACAGTAGAAAATTATTTTTTGAATAATTTACTATAGAAAAGGCAATCCCTGGCGCAATTAAAATTTGCGACAGTAGAAAATTATTTTTTGAATAATTTACTATAGATAAGGCAATCCTTGGCGCAATTAAAATTTGTGACAGTAAAAAATTATTTTTTGAAAAATTTACTATAGAAAAGGTAATCCCTGGCGCAATTACAATTTGCAATAGTAAAAAATTATTTTTTGAAAAATTTACTGTAGAAAGGCAATCCCTGGCGCAATTAAAATTTGCGACAGTAGAAAATTATTTTTTGAAAAGTTTACTATAGAATAGGCAATCCCTGGCGCAATTAAAATTTGCGACAGTAAAAAATTATTTTTTGCAAAATTTACTGTTGAAAAGGCAATCCCTGGCGCAATTAAAACTTGGGATAGTAAAAAATTATTTTTTGAATAATTTACTATAGAAAAGGCAATCCCTGGCGGATTTGAAATTTGCGACAGTAAGAAATTATTTTTTGAATAATTTACTATAGAAAAGGCAATCCCTGGCGTAATTAAAATTTGCGACAGTAGAAAATTATTTTTTGAATAATTTACTATAGAAAAGGAAATCCCTGGCGCAATTAAAATTTGCGATAGTAAAAAGTTATTTTTTGCAAAATTTACTGTAGAAAAGGCAATCCCTGGCGCAATTAAAACTTGCGATAGTAAAAAATTATTTTTTGAATAATTTACTATAGAAAAGGCAATCCCTGGCGGATTTGAAATTTGCGACAGTAAAAAATAATTTTTTGAATAATTTACTATAGAAAAGGCAATGCCTGGCATAATTCAAATTTGCGACAGTAGAAAATTATTTTTTGAATAATTTACTATAGAAAAGGCAATCCCTGGCGTATTTAAAATTTGCGACAGTAAAAAATTATTTTTTGAATAATTTACTATAGAAAAGGCAATCCCTGGCGTATTTAAAATTTGCGACAGTAAGAAATTAATTTGTGAGAAATTTACTATAGAAAAGGCAATCCCTGGCGCAATTAAAATTTGCGACAGTAGAAAATTATTTTTTGAATAATTTACTATAGAAAAGGCAATCCCTGGCGTAATTAAAATTTGCGACAGTATAAAATTATTTTTTGAATATTTTACTATAGAAAAGGCAATCCCTGGCGTAATTAAAATTTGCGACAGTATAAAATTATTTTTTGAATAATTTACTATAGAAAAGGCAATCCCTGGCGTAATTAAAATTTGTGACAATAGAAAATTATTTTTTGAATAATTTACTATAGAAGAGGCAATCCCTGGCGTGATTAAAATTTGCGACAGTAGAAAATTATTTTTTGAATAATTTACTATAGAAAAGGCAATCCCTGGCTTAATTAAAATTTGCGACAGTAGAAAATTATTTTTTGAATAATTTACTATAGAAAAGGCAATCCCTACCGTAATTAAAATTTGCGACAGTATAAAATTATTTTTTGCAAAATTAACTGTAGAAAAAGCAAACCCTGGCGGATTTGAAATTTGCGACAGTAAAAAATTATTTTTTGAATAATTTACTATAGAAAAGGTAATCCCTGGCGCAATTACAATTTGCGACAGTAAAAAATTATTTTTTGAAAAATTTACTGTAGAAAGGCAATCCCTGGCGCAATTAAAATTTGCGACAGTAGAAAATTATTTTTTGAAAAGTTTACAATAGAAAAGGCAATCCCTGGCGCAATTAAAATTTGCGACAGTAAAAAATTATTTTTTGCAAAACTTACTGTAGAAAAGGCAATCCCTGGCGCAATTAAAACTTGCGATAGTAAAAAATTATTTTTTTTTGGATAATTTACTATAGAAAAGGCAATCCCTGGCGGATTTGAAATTTGCGACAGTAAAAAATTATTTTTTGAATAATTTACTATAGAAAAGGCAATCCCTGGCGTAATTAAAATTTGCGACAGTAAAAAATTATTTTTTGAATAATTTACTATAGAAAAGGCAATCCCTGGCGCAATTAAAATTTGCGACAGTAAAAAATTATTGTTTGCAAAATTTACTATAGAAAAGGCAATCCCTGGCGTATTTAAAATTTGCGACATTATAAAATTAATTTTTGAAAAATTTACTGTAGAAAAGGCAATCCCTGGCGTAATTAAAATTTGCGACAGTAGAAAATTATTTTTTGAATAATTTACTATAGAAAAGGCAATCCCTGGCGTATTTAAAATTTGCGACAGTAGAAAATTATTTTTTGAATTATTTACTATAGAAAAGGCAATCCCTGGCGTAATTAAAATTTGCGACAGTATAAAATTATTTTTTGCAAAATTAACTGTAGAAAAGGCAAACCCTGGCGGATTTGAAATTTGCGACAGTAAAAAATTATTTTTTGAATAATTTACTATAGAAAAGGTAATCCCTGGCGTAATTACAATTTGCGACAGTAAAAAATTATTTTTTGAAAAATTTACTGTAGAAAGGCAATCCCTGGCGCAATTAAAATTTGCGACAGTAGAAAATTATTTTTTGAAAAGTTTACTATAGAAAAGGCAATCCCTGGCGCAATTAAAATTTATGACAGTAAAAAATTATTTTTTGCAAAACTTACTGTAGAAAAGGCAATCCCTGGCGCAATTAAAACTTGCGATAGTAAAAAATTATTTTTTGAATAATTTACTATAGAAAAGGCAATCCCTGGCGGATTTGAAATTTGCGACAGTAAAAAATTATTTTTTGAATAATTTACTATAGAAAAGGCAATCCCTGGCGTAATTAAAATTTGCGACAGTAGAAAATTATTTTTTGAATAATTTACTATAGAAAAGGCAATCCCTGGCGCAATTAAAATTTGCGACAGTAAAAAATTATTTTTTGCAAAATTTACTGTAGAAAAGGCAATCCCTGGCGCAATTAAAACTAGCGATAGTAAAAAATTATTTTTTGAATAATTTACTATAGAAAAGGCAACCCCTGGCGTAATTAAAATTTGCGACAGTAGAAAATTATTTTTTGAATAATTTATTATAGAAAAGGCAATCCCTGGCGCAATTAAAATTTGCGACAGTAAAAAATTATTTTTTGAATAATTTACTATAGAAAAGGCAATCCCTGGCGTATTTAAACTTTGCGACAGTAAAAAATTAATTTGTGAGAAATTTACTATAGAAAAGGCAATCCCTGGGATATTTAAAATTTGCGACAGTAAAAAATTATTTTTTGAAAAATTTACTATAGAAAAGGCAATCCCTGGCGTAATTAAAATTTGCGACAGTAGAAAATTATTTTTTGAATAATTTACTATAGAAAAGGCAATCCCTGGCGTAATTAAAATTTGCGACAGTAGAAAATTATTTTTTGAATAATTTACTATAGAAAATGCAATCCCTGGCGTAATTAAAATTTGCGACAATAGAAAATTATTTTTTGAATAATTTACTATAGAAAAGGCAATCCCTTGCGTAATTAAAATTTGCGACAGTATAAAATTATTTTTTGAATAATTTACTATAGAAAAGGCAATCCCTGGCGTAATTAAAATTTGCGACAGTATAAAATTATTTTTTGAATAATTTACTATAGAAAAGGCAATCCCTGGCGCAATTAAAATTTGCGACAGTAAAAAAATTATTTTTTGCAAAATTTACTAGAGAAAAGGCAATCCCTGGCGTAATTAAAATTTGCGACAGTATAAAATTATTTTTTGAATAATTTACTATAGAAAAGGCAATCCCTGGCGTAATTAAAATTTGCGACAGTAGAAAATTATTTTTTGAATAATTTACTATAGAAAAGGCAATCCCTTGCGTAATTAAAATTTGCGACAGTAAAAAATTATTTTTTGAAAAATTTACTATAGAAAAGGTAATCCCTGGCGCAATTACAATTTGCGACAGTAAAAAATTATTTTTTGAAAAATTTACTGCAGAAAGGCAATCCCTGGCGCAATTATAATTTGCGACAGTAAAAATTATTTTTTGAATAATTTACTATAGAAAAGGCAATCCCTGGCGCAATTAAACTTTGCGACAGTAAAAAATTATTTTTTGAATAATTTACTATAGAAAAGGCAATCCCTGGCGCAATTAAAATTTGCGACAGTAAAAAATTATTTTTTGAATAATTTACTATAGAAAAGGCAACTCCTGGCGCAATTAAAATTTGCGACAGTAAAAAACTATTTTTTGAATAATTTACTATAGAAAAGGCAATCCCTGGCGTAATTAAAATTTGCGACAGTAGAAAATTATTTTTTGAATAATTTACTATAGAAAAGGCAATCCCTGGCGTAATTAAAATGTGCGACAGTATAAAATTATTTTTTGAATAATTTACTATAGAAAAGGCAATCCCTGGCGTATTTAAAATTTGCGACAGTAAAAAATTATTTTTTGAATAATTTACTATAGAAAAGGCAATCCCTGGCGTAATTAAAATTTGCGACAGTAGAAAATTATTTTTTGAATAATTTACTATAGAAAAGGCAATCCCTGGCGTATTTAAAATTTGCGACAGTAAAAAATTATTTTTTGAATAATTTACTATAGAAAAGGCAATCCCTGGCGTATTTAAAATTTGCGACAGTAAAAAATTATTTTTTGAATAATTTACTATAGAAAAGGCAATCCCTGGCGTAATTAAAATTTGCGACAGTAGAAAATTATTTTTTGAATAATTTACTATAGAAAAGGCAATCCCTGGCGTAATTAAAATTTGCGACAGTATAAAATTATTTTTTGAAAAATTTACTATAGAAAAGGCAATCAATGGCGCAGTTAAAATTTGCGACAGTAAAAAATTATTTTTTGAATAATTTACTATAGAAAAGGCAATCCCTGGCGTAATTAAAATTTGCGACAGTAGAAAATTATTTTTTGAATAATTTACTATAGAAAAGGCAATCCCTGGCGCATTTAAAATTTGCGACAGTAAAAAATTATTTTTTGAATAATTTACTATAGAAAAGGCAATCCCTGGCGTAATTAAAATTTGCGACAGTATAAAATTATTTTTTGAATAATTTACTATAGAAAAGGCAATCCCTGGCGTAATTAAAATTTGCGACAGTAGAAAATTATTTTTTGAATAATTTACTATAGAAAAGGCAATCCCTGGCGCACTTAAAATTTGCGACAGTAAAAAATTATTTTTTGAATAATTTACAATAGAAAAGGCAATCCCTGGCGTAATTAAAATTTGCGACAGTATAAAATTATTTTTTGAATAATTTACTATAGAAAAGGCAATCCCTGGCGCAATTAAAATTTGCGACAGTAAAAAATTATTTTTTGAATAATTTACTATAGAAAAGGCAATCCCTGGCGTATTTAAAATTTGCGACAGTAAGAAATTATTTTTTGAATAATTTACTATAGAAAAGGCAATCCCTGGCGTAATTAAAATTTGCGACAGTATAAAATTATTTTTTGAAAAATTTACTATAGAAAAGGCAATCCCTGGCGTAATTAAAATTTGCGACAGTTGAAAATTATTTTTTGAATAATTTACTATAGAAAAGGCAATCCCTGGCGTACTTAAAATTTGCGACAGTAAAAAATTATTTTTTGAATAATTTACTGTAGAAAAGGCAATCCCTGGCGCAATTAAAATTTGCGACAGTAAAAAATTATTTTTTGAATAATTTACTATAGAAAAGGCAATCCCTGGCGCACTTAAAATTTGCGACAGTAAAAAATTATTTTTTGAATAATTTACTATAGAAAAGGCAATCCCTGGCGTAATTAAAATTTGCGACAGTAGAAAATTATTTTTTGAATAATTTACTATAGAAAAGGCAATCCCTGGCGCAATTAAAATTTGCGACAGTAAAAAATTATTTTTTGAATAATTTACTATAGAAATGGCAATCCCTGACGTAATTAAAATTTGCGAGAGTATAAAATTATTTTTTGAATAATTTACTATAGAAAAGGCAATCCCTGGCGCACTTAAAATTTGCGACAGTAAAAAATTATTTTTTGAATAATTTACTATAGAAAAGGCAATCCCTGGGATATTTAAAATTTGCGACAGTAAAAAATTATTTTTTGAATAATTTACTATAGAAAAGTCAATCCCTGGCGTATTTAAAATTTGCGACAGTAAAAAATTATTTTTTGAATAATTTACTATAGAAAAGGCAATCCCTGGCGTATTTAAAATTTGCGACAGTAAAAAATTAATTTTTGAAAAATTTACTACAGAAAAGGCAATCCCTGGCGCAATTAAAATTTGCGACAGTAAAAAATTAATTTGTGAAAAATTTACTATAGAAAAGGGAATCCCTGGCGCTATTAAAATTTGCGACAGTAAAAAATTATTTTTTGCAAAATTTACTATAGAAAAGGCAATCCCTGGCGTATTTAAAATTTGCGACAGTAAAAAATTAATTTTTGAAAAATTTACTATAGAAAAGGCAATCCCTGGCGTAATTAAAATTTGCGAGAGTAAAAAATTAGTTTTTGAAAAATTTACTGTAGAAAAGGCAATCCCTGGCGCAATTAAAATTTGCGACAGTAAAAAATTATTTTTTGAAAAATTTACTGTATAAAAGGCAATCCCTGGCGTAATTAAAATTTGCGACAGTAAAAAATTATTTTTTGCAAAATTTACTATAGAAAAGGCAATCCCTGGCGTAATTAAAATTTTCGACAGTAAAAAATTAATATTTTGAAAAATTTACTGTAGAAAAGGCAATCTCTGGCGCAATTAAAATTTGCGACAGTAAAAAATTATTTTTTGAATAATTTACTATAGAAAAGGCAATCCCTGGCGCAATTAAAATTTGCGACAGTAAAAAATTATTTTTTGAATAATTTACTATAGAAAAGGCAATCCCTGGCGTAATTAAAATTTGCGACAGTAGAAAATTATTTTTGAATAATTTACTATAGAAAAGGCAATCCCTGGCGTATTTAAAATTTGCGACAATAAAAAATTATTTTTTGAATAATTTACTATAGAAAAGGCAATCCCTGGCGTATTTAAAATTTGCGACAGTAAAAAATTAATTTGTGAAAAATTTACCTGGCGAAATTGAAATTTGCGAGAGTAAAAAATTATTTTTTGAATAATTTACTATAGAAAAGGCAATCTCTGGCGTAATTAAAATTTGCGACAGTTGAAAATTATTTTTGGAATAATTTACTATAGAAAAGGCAATCCCTGGCGTAATTAAAATTTGCGACAGTAGACAATTATTTTTTGAATAATTTACTATAGAAAATGCAATCCCTGGCGTATTTAAAATTTACGACAGTAAGAAATTAATTTGTGAGAAATTTACTATAGAAAAGGCAATCCCTGGGATATTTAAAATTTGCGACAGTAAAAAATTATTTTTTGAATAATTTACTATAGAAAAGGCAATCCCTGGCGTATTTAAAATTTGCGACAGTAAAAAATTATTTTTTGAATAATTTACTATAGAAAAGGCAATCCCTGGCGTATTTAAAATTTGCGACAGTAAAAAATTAATTTTTGAAAAATTTACTACAGAAAAGGCAATCCCTGGCGCAATTAAAATTTGCGACAGTAAAAAATTAATTTGTGAAAAATTTACTATAGAAAAGGGAATCCCTGGCGCTATTAAAATTTGCGACAGTAAAAAATTATTTTTTGCAAAATTTACTAAAGAAAAGGCAATTCCTGGCGTATTTAAAATTTGCGACAGTAAAAAATTAATTTTTGAAAAATTTACTATAGAAAAGGCAATCCCTGGCGTATTTAAAATTTGCGACAGTAAAAAATTAATTTGTGAAAAATTTACCTGGCGAAATTGAAATTTGCGAGAGTAAAAATTATTTTTTGAATAATTTACTATAGAAAAGGCAATCCCTGGCGTAATTAAAATTTGCGACTGTTGAAAATTATTTTTTGAATAATTTACTATAGAAAAGGCAATCCCTGGCGCACTTAAAATTTGCGACAGTAAAAAATTATTTTTTGAATAATTTACTATAGAAAAGGCAATCCCTGGCGAAGTTAAAATTTGCGACAGTAGAAAATTATTTTTTGAATAATTTACTATAGAAAAGGCAATCCCTGGCGTAATTAAAATTTGCGACAGTATAAAATTATTTTTTGAATAATTTACTATAGAAAAGGCAATCCCTGGCGTAATTAAAATTTGCGACAGTAGAAAATTATTTTTTGAATAATTTACTATAGAAAAGGCAATCCCTGGTGTATTTAAAATTTGCGACAGTAAGAAATTAATTTGTGAGAAATTTACTATAGAAAAGGCAATCCCTGGGATATTTAAAATTTGCGACAGTAAAAAATTATTTTTTGAATAATTTACTATAGAAAAGGCAATCCCTGGCGTATTTAAAATTTGCGACAGTAAAAAATTAATTTGTGAAAAATTTACCTGGCGAAATTGAAATTTGCGATAGCAAAAAATTATTTTTTGAATAATTTACTATAGAAAAGGCAATCCCTGGCGTAATTAAAATTTGCGACAGTTGAAAATTATTTTTTGAATAATTTACTATAGAAAAGGCAATCCCTGGCGTAATTAAAATTTGCGACAGTATAAAATTATTTTTTGAATAATTTACTATAGAAAAGGCAATCCCTGGCGTAATTAAAATTTGCGACAGTAGAAAATTATTTTTTGAATAATTTACTATAGAAAAGGCAATCCCTGGTGTATTTAAAATTTGCGACAGTAAGAAATTAATTTGTGAGAAATTTACTATAGAAAAGGCAATCCCTGGGATATTTAAAATTTGCGACAGTAAAAAATTATTTTTTGAATAATTTACTATAGAAAAGGCAATCCCTGGCGTATTTAAAATTTGCGACAGTAAAAAATTAATTTTTGAAAAATTTACTACAGAAAAGGCAATCCCTGGCGCAATTAAAATTTGCGACAGTAAAAAATTAATTTGTGAAAAATTTACTATAGAAAAGGGAATCCCTGGCGCTATTAAAATTTGCGACAGTAAAAAATTATTTTTTGCAAAATTTACTAAAGAAAAGGCAATTCCTGGCGTATTTAAAATTTGCGACAGTAAAAAATTAATTTTTGAAAAATTTACTATAGAAAAGGCAATCCCTGGCGTATTTAAAATTTGCGACAGTAAAAAATTAATTTGTGGAAAATTTACCTGGCGAAATTGAAATTTGCGAGAGTAAAAATTATTTTTTGAATAATTTACTATAGAAAAGGCAATCTCTGGCGTAATTAAAATTTGCGACTGTTGAAAATTATTTTTTGAATAATTTACTATAGAAAAGGCAATCCCTGGCGCACTTAAAATTTGCGACAGTAAAAAATTATTTTTTGAATAATTTACTATAGAAAAGGCAATCCCTGGCGAAGTTAAAATTTGCGACAGTAGAAAATTATTTTTTGAATAATTTACTATAGAAAAGGCAATCCCTGGCGTAATTAAAATTTGCGACAGTATAAAATTATTTTTTGAATAATTTACTATAGAAAAGGCAATCCCTGGCGTAATTAAAATTTGCGACAGTAGAAAATTATTTTTTGAATAATTTACTATAGAAAAGGCAATCCCTGGTGTATTTAAAATTTGCGACAGTAAGAAATTAATTTGTGAGAAATTTACTATAGAAAAGGCAATCCCTGGGATATTTAAAATTTGCGACAGTAAAAAATTATTTTTTGAATAATATACTATAGAAAAGGCAATCCCTGGCGTATTTAAAATTTGCGACAGTAAAAAATTAATTTGTGAAAAATTTACCTGGCGAAATTGAAATTTGCGAGAGCAAAAAATTATTTTTTGAATAATTTACTATAGAAAAGGCAATCCTGGCGTAATTAAAATTTGCGACAGTTGAAAATTATTTTTTGAATAATTTACTATAGAAAAGGCAATCCCTGGCGTATTTAAAATTTGCGACAGTAAAAAATTAATTTTTGAAAAATTTACTACAGAAAAGGCAATCCCCTGGCGCAATTAAAATTTGCGACAGTAAAAAATTAATTTGTGAAAAATTTACTATAGAAAAGGGAATCCCTGGCGCTATTAAAATTTGCGACAGTAAAAAATTATTTTTTGCAAAATTTACTATAGAAAAGGCAATCCCTGGCGTATTTAAAATTTGCGACACTAAAAAATTAATTTTTGAAAAATTTACTATAAAAAAGGCAATCCCTGGCGTAATTAAAATTTGCGACAGTAAAAAATTAGTTTTTGAAAAATTTACTGTAGAAAAGGCAATACATGGCGCAATTAAAATTTGCGACAGTAAAAAATTATTTTTTGAAAAGTTTACTGTAGAAAAGGCAATCCCTGGCGTAATTAAAATTTGCGACAATAAAAAATTATTTTTTGCAAAATTTACTATAGAAAAGGCAATCCCTGGCGTAATTAAAATTTTCGACAGTAAAAAATTAATATTTTGAAAAATTTACTGTAGAAAAGGCAATCCCTGGCGCAATTAAAATTTGCGACAGTAAAAAATTATTTTTTGAATAATTTACTATAGAAAAGGCAATCCCTGGCGCAATTAAATTTTGCGACAGTAGAAAATTATTTTTGAATAATTTACTATAGAAAAGGCAATCCCTGGCGTTTTTAAAATTTGCGACAGTAAGAAATTAATTTGTGAGAAATTTACCATAGAAAATGCAATCCCTGGGATATTTAAAATTTGCGACAGTAAAAAATTATTTTTTGAATAATTTACTATAGAAAAGGCAATCCCTGGCGTATTTAAAATTTGCGACAGTAAAAAATTAATTTGTGAAAAATTTACCTGGCGAAATTGAAATTTGCGAGAGTAAAAAATTATTTTTTGAGTAATTTACTATAGAAAAGGCAATCCCTGGCGTAATTAAAATTTGCGACAGTTGAAAATTATTTTTGGAATAATTTACTATAGGAAAGGCAATCATTGGCGCACTTAAAATTTGCGACAGTCAAAAATTATTTTTTGAATAATTTACTATAGAAAAGGCAATCCCTGGCGAAGTTAAAATTTGCGACAGTAGAAAATTATTTTTTGAATAATTTACTATAGAAAAGGCAATCCCTGGCGTAATTAAAATTTGCGACAGTATAAAATTATTTTTTGAATAATTTACTATAGAAAAGGCAATCCCTGGCGTAATTAAAATTTGCGACAGTAGAAAATTATTTTTTGAATAATTTACTATAGAAAAGGCAATCCCTGGCGTATTTAAAATTTGCGACAGTAAGAAATTAATTTGTGAGAAATTTACTATAGAAAAGGCAATCCCTGGGATATTTAAAATTTGCGAGAGTAAAAAATTATTTTTTGAATAATTTACTATAGAAAAGGCAATCCCTGGCGTATTTAAAATTTGCGACAGTAAAAAATTAATTTGTGAAAAATTTACTTGGCGAAATTGAAATTTGCGAGAGTAAAAAATTATTTTTTGAATAATTTACTATAGAAAAGGCAATCCCTGGCGTAATTAAAATTTGCGACAGTTGAAAATTATTTTTTGAATAATTTACTATAGAAAAGGCAATCCCTGGCGCACTTAAAATTTGCGACAGTAAAAAATTATTTTTTGAATAATTTACTATAGAAAAGGCAATCCCTGACGTAATTAAAATTTGCGACAGTAGAAAATTATTTTTTGAATAACTTACTATAGAAAAGGCAATCCCTGGCGTAATTAAAATTTGCGACAGTATAAAATTATTTTTTGAATAATTTACTATAGAAAAGGCAATCCCTGGCGTAATTAAAATTTGCGACAGTAGACAATTATTTTTTGAATAATTTACTATAGAAAATGCAATCCTGGCGTATTTAAAATTTGCGACAGTAAGAAATTAATTTGTGAGAAATTTACTATAGAAAAGGCAGTCCCTGGTATATTTAAAATTTGCGACAGTAAAAAATTATTTTTTGAATAATTTACTATAGAAAAGGCAATCCCTGGCGTATTTAAAATTTGCGACAGTAAAAAATTATTTTTTGAATAATTTACTATAGAAAAGGCCATCCCTGGCGTATTTAAAATTTGCGACAGTAAAAAATTAATTTTTGAAAAATTTACTACAGAAAGGCAATCCCTGGCGCAATTAAAATTTGCGACAGTAAAAAATTAATTTGTGAAAAATTTACTATAGAAAAGGGAATCACTGGCGCTATTAAAATTTGCGACAGTAAAAAATTATTTTTTGCAAAATTTACTATAGAAAGGCAATCCCTGGCGTAATTAAAATTTGCGACAGTAAAAAATTCTTTTTTGCAAAATTTACTATAGAAAAGGCAATCCCTGGCGTAATTAAAATTTTCGACAGTAAAAAATTAATATTTTGAAAAATTTACTGTAGAAAAGGCAATCCCTGGCGCAATTAAAATTTGCGACAGTAAAAAATTATTTTTGAATAATTTACTATAGAAAAGGCAATCCCTGGCGCAATTAAAATTTGCGACAGTAAAAAATTATTTTTTGAATAATTTACTATAGAAAAGGCAATCCCTGGCGTAATTAAAATTTGCGACAGTAGAAAATTATTTTTTGAATAATTTACTATAGAAAAGGCAATCCCTGGCGTATTTAAAATTTGCGACAGTAAGAAATTAATTTGTGAGAAATTTACTATAGAAAAGGCAATCCCTGGGATATTTAAAATTTGCGACAGTAAAAAATTATTTATTGAATAATTTACTATAGAAAAGGCAATCACTGGCGTATTTAAAATTTTCGACAGTAAAAAATTAATTTGTGAAAAATTTACCTGGCGAAATTGAAATTTGCGAGAGTAAAAAATAATTTTTTAATAATTTACTATAGAAAAGGCAATCCCTGGCGTAATTAAAATTTACGACAGTTAAAAATTATTTTTTGAATAATTTACTATAGAAAAGGCAATACCTGGCGCACTTAAAATTTGCGACAGTAAAAAATTATTTTTTGATTAATTTACTATAGAAAAGGCAATCCCTGGCGTAATTAAAATTTGCGACAGTAGAAAATTATTTTTTGAATAATTTACTATAGAAAAGGCAATCCCTGGCGTAATTAAAATTTGCGACAGTAGACAATTATTTTTTGAATAATTTACTATAGAAAATGCAATCCCTGGCGTATTTAAAATTTGCGACAGTAAGAAATTAATTTGTGAGAAATTTACTATAGAAAAGGCAATCCCTGGGATATTTAAAATCTGCGACAGTAAAAAATTATTTATTGAATAATTTACTATAGAAAAGGCAATCCCTGGCGTATTTAAAATTTTCGACAGTAAAAAATTAATTTGTGAAAAATTTACCTGGCGAAATTGAAATTTGCGAGAGTAAAAAATAATTTTTTAATAATTTACTATAGAAAAGGCAATTCCTGGCGTAATTAAAATTTACGACAGTTGAAAATTATTTTTTGAATAATTTACTATAGAAAAGGCAATCCCTGGCGCACTTAAAATTTGCGACAGTAAAAAATTATTTTTTGAATAATTTACTATAGAAAAGGCAATCCCTGACGTAATTAAAATTTGCGACAGTAGAAAATTATTTTTTGAATAATTTACTATAGAAAAGGCAATCCCTGGCGTAATTAAAATTTGCGACAGTATAAAATTATTTTTTGAATAATTTACGATAGAAAAGGCAATCCCTGGCGTAATTAAAATTTGCGACAGTAGACAATTATTTTTTGAATAATTTACTATAGAAAATGCAATCCCTGGCGTATTTAAAATTTGCGACAGTAAGAAATTAATTTGTGAGAAATTTACTATAGAAAAGGCAATCCCTGGCGTAATTAAAATTTACGACAGTTGAAAATTATTTTTTGAATAATTTACTATAGAAAAGGCAATCCCTGGCGCACTTAAAATTTGCGACAGTAAAAAATTATTTTTTGATTAATTTACTATAGAAAAGGCAATCCCTGGCGTAATTAAAATTTGCGACAGTAGAAAATTATTTTTTGAATAATTTACTATAGAAAAGGCAATCCCTGGCGCAATTAAAATTTGCGACAGTAAAAAATTAATTTGTGAAAAATTTACTATAGAAAAGGGAATCACTGGCGCTATTAAAATTTGCGACAGTAAAAAATTATTTTTTGCAAAATTTACTATAGAAAAGGCAATCCCTGGCGTAGTTAAAATTTGCGACAGTAAAAAATTATTTTTTGCAAAATTTACTATAGAAAAGGCAATCCCTGGCGTAATTAAAATTTTCGACAGTAAAAAATTAATATTTTGAAAAATTTACTGTAGAAAAGGCAAATCCCTGGCGCAATTAAAATTTGCGACAGTAAAAAATTATTTTTGAATAATTTACTATAGAAAAGGCAATCCCTGGCGCAATTAAAATTTGCGACAGTAAAAAATTATTTTTTGAATAATTTACTATAGAAAAGGCAATCCCTGGCGTAATTAAAATTTGCGACAGTAGAAAATTATTTTTTGAATAATTTACTATAGAAAAGGCAATCCCTGGCGTATTTAAAATTTGCGACAGTAAGAAATTAATTTGTGAGAAATTTACTATAGAAAAGGCAATCCCTGGGATATTTAAAATTTGCGACAGTAAAAAATTATTTATTGAATAATTTACTATAGAAAAGGCAATCCCTGGCGTATTTAAAATTTTCGACAGTAAAAAATTAATTTGTGAAAAATTTACCTGGCGAAATTGAAATTTGCGAGAGTGAAAAATAATTTTTTAATAATTTACTATAGAAAAGGCAATCCCTGGCGTAATTAAAATTTACGACAGTTGAAAATTATTTTTTGAATAATTTACTATAGAAAAGGCAATCCCTGGCGCACTTAAAATTTGCGACAGTAAAAAATTATTTTTTGATTAATTTACTATAGAAAAGGCAATCCCTGGCGTAATTAAAATTTGCGACAGTAGAAAATTATTTTTTGAATAATTTACTATAGAAAAGGCAATCCCTGGCGCAATTAAAATTTGCGACAGTAAAAAATTATTTTATGAAAAATTTACTATAGAAAAGGTAATCCCTGGCGCAATTACAATTTGCGACAGTAAAAAATTATTTTTTGAAAAATTTACTATAGAAAAGGCAATCCCTGGCGTAATTAAAATTTGCGACAGTTGAAAATTATTTTTTGAATAATTTACTATAGAAAAGGCAATCCCTGGCGTAATTAAAATTTGCGACAGTAGAAAATTATTTTTTGAATAATTTACTATAGAAAAGGCAATCCCTGGCGCAATTAAAATTTGCGACAGTAAAAAATTATTTTTTGAATAATTTACTATAGAAAAGGCAATCCCTGGCGTAATTAAAATTTGCGACAGTAGAAAATTATTTTTTGAATAATTTACTATAGAAAAGGCAATCCCTGGCGTAATTAAAATTTGCGACAGTGGAAAATTATTTTTTGAATAATTTACTATAGAAAAGGCAATCCCTGGCGTATTTAAAATTTGCGACAGTAAAAAATTAATTTGTGAAAAATTTACTATTGAAAAGGCAATCCCTGGCGTATTTAAAATTTGCGACAGTAAAAAATTAATTTGTGAAAAATTTACCTGGCGAAATTGAAATTTGCGAGAGTAAAAAATTAATTTTTTAAAAATTTACTATACAAAAGGCAATCCCTGGCGTATTTAAAATTTGCGACAGTAAAAAATTATTTTTTGAAAAATTTACTGTAAAAAAGGCAATCCCTGGCGTAATTAAAATTTTCGACAGTAAAAAATTATTTTTTGAAAAATTTTCTGTAGAAAAGGCAATCCCTGGCGTAATTAAAATTTGCGACAGTAAAAAATTATTTTTTGAAAAATTTACTATAGAAAAGGCAATCCCTGGCGTAATTAAAATTTGCGACAGTAGAAAATTATTTTTTGAATAATTTACTATAGAAAAGGCAATCCCTGGCGTAATTAAAATTTGCGACAGTAAAAAATTATTTTTTGAATAATTTACTATAGAAAAGGCAATCCCTGGCGTATTTAAAATTTGCGACAGTAAAAAATTAATTTTTGAAAAATTTACTACAGAAAAGGCAATCCCTGGCGCATTTAAAATTTGCGACAGTAAAAAATTAATTTGTGAAAAATTTACTATAGAAAAGGGAATCCCTGGCGCTATTAAAATTTGCGACAGTAAAAAATTATTTTTTGCAAAATTTACTATAGAAAAGGCAATCCCTGGCGTATTTAAAATTTGCGACAGTAAAAAATTAATTTTGGAAAAATTTACTATAGAAAAGGCAATCCCTGGCGTAATTAAAATTTGCGACAGTAAAAAATTAGTTTTTGAAAAATTTTCTGTAGAAAAGGCAATCCCTGGCGTAATTAAAATTTGCGACAGTAAAAAATTATTTTTTGAATAATTTACTATAGAAAAGGCAATCCCTGGCGTATTTAAAATTTTCGACAGTAAAAAATTAATTTGTGAAAAATTTACCTGGCGAAATTGAAATTTGCGAGAGTAAAAAATTATTTTTTGAATAATTTACTATAGAAAAGGCAATCCCTGGCGTAATTAAAATTTGCGACAATTGAAATTTATTTTTTGAATAAATTACTATAGAAAAGGCAATCCCTGGCGCACTTAAAATTTGCGACAGTAAAAAATTATTTTTTGATTAATTTACTATAGAAAAGGCAATCCCTGGTGTAACTAAAATTTGCGACAGTAGAAAATTATTTTTTGAATAATTTACTATAGAAAAGGCAATCCCTGGCGCAATTAAAATTTGCGACAGTAAAAAATTATTTTTTGAAAAATTTACTATAGAAAAGGCAATCCCTGGCGTAATTAAAATTTGCGACAGTAGAAAATTATTTTTTGAATAATTTACTATAGAAAAGGCAATCCCTGGCGAAATTAAAATCTGCGACAGTAAAAAATTATTTTTTGAATAATTTACTATAGAAAAGGCAATCCCTGGCGTAATTAAAATTTGCGACAGTAGAAAATTATTTTTTGAATAATTTACTATAGAAAAGGCAATCCCTGGCGTAATTAAAATTTGCGACAGTAAAAAATTATTTTTTGAATAATTTACTATAGAAAAGGCAATCCCTGGCGTATTTAAAATTTGCGACAGTAAAAAATTAATTTTTGAAAAATTTACTACAGAAAAGGCAATCCCTGGCGCAATTAAAATTTGCGACAGTAAAAAATTAATTTGTGAAAAATTTACTATAGAAAAGGGAATCCCTGGCGCTATTAAAATTTGCGACAGTAAAAAATAATTTTTTGCAAAATTTACTATAGAAAAGGCAATCCCTGGCGTATTTAAAATTTGCGACTGTAAAAAATTAATTTTTGAAAAATTTACTATAGAAAAGGCAATCCCTGGCGTAATTAAAATTTGCGACAGTAAAAAATTAGTTTTTGAAAAATTTACTGTAGAAAAGGCATTCCCTGGCGCAATTAAAATTTGCGACAGTAAAAAATTATTTTTTGAAAAATTTACTGTAGAAAAGGCAATCCCTGGCGTAATTAAAATTTGCGACAGTAAAAAATTATTTTTTGCAAAATTTACTATAGAAAAGGCAATCCCTGGCGTAATTAAAATTTTCGACAGAAAAAAATTATTTTTTGAATAATTTACTATAGAAAAGGCAATGCCTGGCGTAATTAAAATTTGCGACAGTAGAAAATTATTTTTTGAATAATTTACTATAGAAAAGGCAATCCCTGGCGTAATTAAAATTTGCGACAGTAAAAAATTATTTTTTGAATAATTTACTATAGAAAAGGCAATCCCTGGCGTATTTAAAATTTGCGACAGTAAAAAATTAATTTTTGAAAAATTTACTATAGAAAAGGCAATCCCTGGCGTAATTAAAATTTGCGACAGTAGAAAATTATTTTTTGAATAATTTACTATAGAAAAGGGAATCCCTGGCGTATTTAAAATTTGCGACAGTAAGAAATTAATTTGTGACGAAATTTACTATAGAAAAGGCAATCCCTGGGATATTTAAAATTTGCGACAGTAAAAAATTATTTTTTGAATAATTTACTATAGAAAAGGCAATCCCTGGCGTATTTAAAATTTTCGACAGTAAAAAATTAATTTGTGAAAAATTTACCTGGCGAAATTGAAATTTGCGAGAGTAAAAAATTATTTTTTGAATAATTTACTATAGAAAAGGCAATCCCTGGCGTAATTAAAATTTGCGACAGTTGAAAAATATTTTTTGAATAATTTACTATAGAAAAGGCAATCCCTGGCGCACTTAAAATTTGCGACAGTAAAAAACTATTTTTTGATTAATTTACTATAGAAAAGGCAATCCCTGGCGTAATTAAAATTTGCGACAGTTGAAAATTATTTTTTGAATAATTTACTATAGAAAAGGCAATCCCTGGCGTAATTAAAATTTGCGACAGTAGAAAATTATTTTTTGAATAATTTACTATAGAAAAGGCAATCCCTGGCGCAATTAAAATTTGCGACAGTAAAAAATTATTTTTTGAATAATTTACTATAGAAAAGGCAATCCCTGGCGTAATTAAAATTTGCGACAGTAGAAAATTATTTTTTGAATAATTTACTATAGAAAAGGCAATCCCTGGCGTAATTAAAATTTGCGACAGTAGAAAATTATTTTTTGAATAATTTACTATAGAAAAGGCAATCCCTGGCGTATTTAAAATTTGCGACAGTAAAAAATTAATTTGTGAAAAATTTACTATAGAAAAGGCAATCCCTGGCGTATTTAAAATTTGCGACAGTAAAAAATTAATTTGTGAAAAATTTACCTGGCGAAATTGAAATTTGCGAGAGTAAAAAATTATTTTTTTAAAAATTTACTATAGAAAAGGCAATCCCTGGCGTATTTAAAATTTGCGACAGTAAAAAATTATTTTTTGAAAAATTTACTGTAGAAAAGGCAATCCCTGGCGTAATTAAAATTTGCGACAATAAAAAATTATTTTTTGAAAAATTTTCTGTAGAAAAGGCAATCCCTGGCGTAATTAAAATTTGCGATAGTAAAAAATTATTTTTTGAAAAATTTACTATAGAAAAGGCAATCCCTGGCGTAATTAAAATTTTCGACAGTAAAAAATTAATTTGTGAAAAATTTACTATAGAAATGGCAATCCTTGGCGCAATTAAAATTTGCGACAGTAAAAAATTATTTTTTGCAAAATTTACTATAGAAGAGGCAATCCCTGGCGTATTTAAAATTTGCGACAGTATAAAATTATTTTTTGAAAAATTTACTGTAGAAAAGGCAATCCCTGGCGTATTTAGAATTTGCGACAGTTAAAAATTATTTTTTGAATAATTTACTATAGAAAAGGCAATCCCTGGCGTATTTAATATTTGCGACATTAAAAAATTATTTTTTGAAAAATTAACTGTAGAAAAGGCAATCCCTGGCGCAATTACAATTTGCGACAGTAAAAAATTATTTTTTGAAAAATTTACTGTAGAAAGGCAATCCCTGGCGCAATTAAAATTTACGACAGTAGACAATTATTTTTTGAAAAGTTTACTATAGAAAAGGCAATCCCTGGCGCAATTAAAATTTGCGACAGTAAAAAATTATTTTTTGCAAAATTTACTGTAGAAAAGGCAATCCCTGGCGCAATTAAAACTTGGGACAGTAGAAAATTATTTTTTGAATAATTTACTATAGAAAAAGCAATCCCTGGCGGATTTGAAATTTGCAACAGTAAAAAATTATTTTTTGAATAATTTACTATAGAAAAGGCAATCCCTGGCGTAATTAAAATTTGCGACAGTAGAAAATTATTTTTTGAATAATTTACTATAGAAAAGGCAATCCCTGGCGCAATTAAAATTTGCGACAGTAAAAAATTATTTTTTGAATAATTTACAATAGAAAAGGCAATCCCTGGCGTAATTAAAATTTGCGACAGTAGAAAATTATTTTTTGAATAATTTACTATAGAAAAGGCAATCCCTGGCGAATTTAAAATTTGCGACAGTAAAAAATTATTTTTTGAATAATTTACTATAGAAAAGGCAATCCCTGGTGTTATTAAAATTTGCGACAGTAGAAAATTATTTTTTGAATAATTTACTATAGAAAAGGCAATCCCTGGCCTAATTAAAATTTGCGACAGTATAAAATAATTTTTTGAAAAATTTACTATATAAAAGGCAATCCCTGTCGTATTTAAAATTTGCGACAGTAGAAAATTATTTTTTGAAAAATTTACTATAGAAAAGGCAATCCCTGGCGTAATTAAAATTTGCGACAGTAAAAAATTTACTATAGAAAAGGCAATCCCTGGCGCAATTAAAATTTGCAACAGTAAAAAATTAATTTGTGAAAAATTTACTATAGAAAAGGCAATCCCTGGCGCACTTAAAATTTGCGACAGTAAAAAATTATTTTTTGAATAATTTACTATAGAAAAGGCAATCCCTGGCGTAATTAAAATTTGCGACAGTAGAAAATTATTTTTTGAATAATTTACTATAGAAAAGGCAATCCCTGGCGCAATTAAAATTTGCGACAGTAAAAAATTATTTTTTGAAAAATTTACTATAGAAAAGGTAATCCCTGGCGCAATTACAATTTGCGACAGTAAAAAATTATTTTTTGAAAAATTTACTGTAGAAAGGCAATCCCTGGCGCAATTAAAATTTGCGACAGTAGAAAATTATTTTTTGAAAAGTTTACTATAGAAAAGGCAATCCCTGGCGCAATTAAAATTTGCGACAGAAAAAAATTATTTTTTGCAAAATTTACTGTAGAAAAGGCAATCCCTGGCGTAATTAAAATTTGCGACAGTAGAAAATTATTTTTTGAAAAGTTTACTATAGAAAAGGCAATCCCTGGCGCAATTAAAATTTGCGACAGTAAAAAATTATTTTTTGCAAAATTTACTGTAGAAAAGGCAATCCCTGGCGTAATTAAAATTTGCGACAGTAGAAAATTATTTTTTGAATAATTTACTATAGAAAAGGCAATCCCTGGCGTAATTAAAATTTGCGACAGTATAAAATTATTTTTTGAAAAATTTACTATATAAAAGGCAATCCCTGGCGTATTTAAAATTTGCGACAGTAGAAAATTATTTTTTGAAAAATTTACTATAGAAAAGGCAATCCCTGGCGTAATTAAAATTTGCGACAGTAAAAAATTAATTTGTGAAAAATTTACTATAGAAAAGGCAATCCCTGGCGCAATTAAAACTTGCGATACTAAAAAATTATTTTTTGAATAATTTACTATAGAAAAGGCAATCCCTGGCGTAATTAAAATTCGCGACAGTAAAAAATTATTTTTTGAATAATTTACTATAGAAAAGGCAATCCCTGGCGTAATTAAAATTTGCGACAGTAAAAAATTATTTTTTGAATAACTTACTATAGAAAAGGCAATCCCTGGCGTATTTAAAATTTGCGACAGTAGAAAATTATTTTTTGAATAATTTACTATAGAAAAGGCAATCCCTGGCGTAATTAAAATTTGCGACAGTATAAAATTATTTTTTGAATAATTTACTATACAAAAGGCAATCCCTGGCGTAATTAAAATTTGCGACAGTAAAAAATTATTTTTTGAATAATTTACTGTAGAAAGGCAATCCCTGGCGCAATTAAAATTTGCGACAGTAGAAAATTATTTTTTGAAAAGTTTACTATAGAAAAGGCAATCCCTGGCTCAATTAAAATTTGCGACAGTAAAAAATTATTTTTTGCAAAATTTACTGTAGAAAAGGCAATCCCTGGCGCGATTAAAATTTGCGATGGTAAAAAATTATTTTTTGAATAATTTACTATAGAAAAGGCAATCCCTGGCGTAATTAAAATTTGCGACAGTAAAAAATTATTTTTTGAATAATTTACTATAGAAAAGGCAATCCCTGGCGTAATTAAAATTTGCGACAGTAAAAAATTATTTTCTGAATAATTTACTATAGAAAAGGCAATCCCTGGCGTAATTAAAATTTGCGACAGTAGAAAATTATTTTTTGAATAATTTACTATAGAAAAGGCAATCCCTGGAGCACTTAAAATTTGCGACAGTAGAAAATTATTTTTTGAATAATTTACTATAGAAAAGGCAATCCCTGGCGCAATTAAAATTTGCGACAGTAAAAAATTATTTTTTGAATAATTTACTATAGAAAAGGCATTCCCTGGCGTAATTAAAATTTGCGACAGTAAAAAATTAGTTTTTGAAAAATTTACTGTAGAAAAGGCAAAAATTTGCGACAGTAAAAAATTATTTTTTGAATAATTTACTATAGAAGAGGCAATCCCTGGCGAATTTGAAATTTGCGACAGTAAAAAATTATTTTTTGAATAATTTACTATAGAAAAGGCAATCCCTGGCGCACTTAAAATTTGCGACAGTAAAAAATTATTTTTTGAATAATTTACTATAGAAAAGGCAATCCCTGGCGTAATTAAAATTTGCGACAGTAGAAAATTATTTTTTGAATAATTTACTATAGGAAAGGCAATCCCTGGCGTAATTAAAATTTGCGACAGTATAAAATTATTTTTTGAATAATTTACTATACAAAAGGCAATCCCTGGCGTAATTAAAATTTGCGACAGTAGAAAATTATTTTTTGAATAATTTACTATAGAAAAGGCAATCTCTGGCGTTTTTAAAATTTGCGACAGTAAAAAATTAATTTGTGAGAAATTTACTATAGAAAAGGCATTCCCTGGGATATTTAAAATTTGCGACAGTAGAAAATTATTTTTTGAATAATTTACTATAGAAAATGCAATCCCTGGCGCAATTAAAATTTGCGACAGTAAAAAATTATTTTTTGAATAATTTACTATAGAAAAGGCAATCCCTGGCGTAATTAAAATTTGCGACAGTAGAAAATTATTTTTTGAATAATTTACTACAGAAAAGGCAATCCCTGGCGTATTTAAAATTTGCGACAGTAAAAAATTATTTTTTGAATAATTTACTATAGAAAAGGCAATCCCTGGCGTATTTAAAATTTGCGACAGTAAAAAATTATTTTTGAATAATTTACTATAGAAAAGGCAATTTCTGGCGTAATTAAAATATGCGACAGTAAAAAATTATTTTTTGAATAATTTACTATAGAAAAGGCAATCCCTGGCGTAATTAAAATTTGCGAGAGTAGAAAATTATTTTTTGAATAATTTACTACAGAAAAGGCAATCCCTGGCGTATTTAAAATTTGCGACAGTAAAAAATTATTTTTTGAATAATTTACTATAGAAAAGGCAATCCCTGGCGTATTTAAAATTTGCGACAGTAAAAAATTATTTTTGAATAATTTACTATAGAAAAGGCAATTTCTGGCGTAATTAAAATATGCGACAGTAAAAAATTATTTTTTGAATAATTTACTATAGAAAAGGCAATCCCTGGCGTAATTAAAATTTGCGACAGTAGAAAATTATTTTTTGAATAATTTACTATAGAAAAGGCAATTTCTGGCGTAATTAAAATATGCGACAGTAAAAAATTATTTTTTGAATAATTTACTATAGAAAAGGCAATCCCTGGCGTAATTAAAATTTGCGACAGTTGAAAATTATTTTTTGAATAAATTACTATAGAAAAGGCAATCCCTGGCGCACTTAAAATTTGCGACAGTAAAAAATTATTTTTTGATTAATTTACTATAGAAAAGGCAATCCCTGGTGTAACTAAAATTTGCGACAGTAGAAAATTATTTTTTGAATAATTTACTATAGAAAAGGCAATCCCTGGCGCAATTAAAATTTGCGACAGTAAAAAATTATTTTTTGAAAAATTTACTATAGAAAAGGCAATCCCTGGCGTAATTAAAATTTGCGACAGTAGAAAATTATTTTTTGAATAATTTACTATAGAAAAGGCAATCCCTGGCGCAATTAAAATTTGCGACAGTAAAAAATTATTTTTTGAATAATTTACTATAGAAAAGGCAATCCCTGGCGTAATTAAAATTTGCGACAGTAAAAAATTATTTTCTGAATAATTTACTATAGAAAAGGCAATCCCTGGCGTAATTAAAATTTGCGACAGTAGAAAATTATTTTTTGAATAATTTACTATAGAAAAGGCAATCCCTGGAGCACTTAAAATTTGCGACAGTAGAAAATTATTTTTTGAATAATTTACTATAGAAAAGGCAATCCCTGGCGCAATTAAAATTTGCGACAGTAAAAAATTATTTTTTGAATAATTTACTATAGAAAAGGCATTCCCTGGCGTAATTAAAATTTGCGACAGTAAAAAATTAGTTTTTGAAAAATTTACTGTAGAAAAGGCAAAAATTTGCGACAGTAAAAAATTATTTTTTGAATAATTTACTATAGAAGAGGCAATCCCTGGCGAATTTGAAATTTGCGACAGTAAAAAATTATTTTTTGAATAATTTACTATAGAAAAGGCAATCCCTGGCGCACTTAAAATTTGCGACAGTAAAAAATTATTTTTTGAATAATTTACTATAGAAAAGGCAATCCCTGGCGTAATTAAAATTTGCGACAGTAGAAAATTATTTTTTGAATAATTTACTATAGGAAAGGCAATCCCTGGCGTAATTAAAATTTGCGACAGTATAAAATTATTTTTTGAATAATTTACTATACAAAAGGCAATCCCTGGCGTAATTAAAATTTGCGACAGTAGAAAATTATTTTTTGAATAATTTACTATAGAAAAGGCAATCTCTGGCGTTTTTAAAATTTGCGACAGTAAAAAATTAATTTGTGAGAAATTTACTATAGAAAAGGCATTCCCTGGGATATTTAAAATTTGCGACAGTAGAAAATTATTTTTTGAATAATTTACTATAGAAAATGCAATCCCTGGCGCAATTAAAATTTGCGACAGTAAAAAATTATTTTTTGAATAATTTACTATAGAAAAGGCAATCCCTGGCGTAATTAAAATTTGCGACAGTAGAAAATTATTTTTTGAATAATTTACTACAGAAAAGGCAATCCCTGGCGTATTTAAAATTTGCGACAGTAAAAAATTATTTTTTGAATAATTTACTATAGAAAAGGCAATCCCTGGCGTATTTAAAATTTGCGACAGTAAAAAATTATTTTTGAATAATTTACTATAGAAAAGGCAATTTCTGGCGTAATTAAAATATGCGACAGTAAAAAATTATTTTTTGAATAATTTACTATAGAAAAGGCAATCCCTGGCGTAATTAAAATTTGCGAGAGTAGAAAATTATTTTTTGAATAATTTACTACAGAAAAGGCAATCCCTGGCGTATTTAAAATTTGCGACAGTAAAAAATTATTTTTTGAATAATTTACTATAGAAAAGGCAATCCCTGGCGTATTTAAAATTTGCGACAGTAAAAAATTATTTTTGAATAATTTACTATAGAAAAGGCAATTTCTGGCGTAATTAAAATATGCGACAGTAAAAAATTATTTTTTGAATAATTTACTATAGAAAAGGCAATCCCTGGCGTAATTAAAATTTGCGACAGTAGAAAATTATTTTTTGAATAATTTACTATAGAAAAGGCAATTTCTGGCGTAATTAAAATATGCGACAGTAAAAAATTATTTTTTGAATAATTTACTATAGAAAAGGCAATCCCTGGCGTAATTAAAATTTGCGACAGTTGAAAATTATTTTTTGAATAAATTACTATAGAAAAGGCAATCCCTGGCGCACTTAAAATTTGCGACAGTAAAAAATTATTTTTTGATTAATTTACTATAGAAAAGGCAATCCCTGGTGTAACTAAAATTTGCGACAGTAGAAAATTATTTTTTGAATAATTTACTATAGAAAAGGCAATCCCTGGCGCAATTAAAATTTGCGACAGTAAAAAATTATTTTTTGAAAAATTTACTATAGAAAAGGCAATCCCTGGCGTAATTAAAATTTGCGACAGTAGAAAATTATTTTTTGAATAATTTACTATAGAAAAGGCAATCCCTGGCGAAATTAAAATTTGCGACAGTAAAAAATTATTTTTTGAATAATTTACTATAGAAAAGGCAATCCCTGGCGTAATTAAAATTTGCGACAGTAGAAAATTATTTTTTGAATAATTTACTATAGAAAAGGCAATCCCTGGCGTAATTAAAATTTGCGACAGTAAAAAATTATTTTTTGAATAATTTACTATAGAAAAGGCAATCCCTGGCGTATTTAAAATTTGCGACAGTAAAAAATTAATTTTTGAAAAATTTACTACAGAAAAGGCAATCCCTGGCGCAATTAAAATTTGCGACAGTAAAAAATTAATTTGTGAAAAATTTACTATAGAAAAGGGAATCCCTGGCGCTATTAAAATTTGCGACAGTAAAAAATTAGTTTTTGAAAAATTTACTGTAGAAAAGGCAATCCCTGGCGCAATTAAAATTTGCGACAGTAAAAAATTATTTTTTGAAAAATTTACTGTAGAAAAGGCAATCCCTGGCGTAATTAAAATTTGCGACAGTAAAAAATTATTTTTTGCAAAATTTACTATAGAAAAGGCAATCCCTGGCGTAATTAAAATTTTCGACAGAAAAAAATTATTTTTTGAATAATTTACTATAGAAAAGGCAATGCCTGGCGTAATTAAAATTTGCGACAGTAGAAAATTATTTTTTGAATAATTTACTATAGAAAAGGCAATCCCTGGCGTAATTAAAATTTGCGACAGTAAAAAATTATTTTTTGAATAATTTACTATAGAAAAGGCAATCCCTGGCGTATTTAAAATTTGCGACAGTAAAAAATTAATTTTTGAAAAATTTACTATAGAAAAGGCAATCCCTGGCGTAATTAAAATTTGCGACAGTAGAAAATTATTTTTTGAATAATTTACTATAGAAAAGGCAATCCCTGGCGTATTTAAAATTTGCGACAGTAAGAAATTAATTTGTGAGAAATTTACTATAGAAAAGGCAATCCCTGGGATATTTAAAATTTGCGACAGTAAAAAATTATTTTTTGAATAATTTACTATAGAAAAGGCAATCCCTGGCGTATTTAAAATTTTCGACAGTAAAAAATTAATTTGTGAAAAATTTACCTGGCGAAATTGAAATTTGCGAGAGTAAAAAATTATTTTTTGAATAATTTACTATAGAAAAGGCAATCCCTGGCGTAATTAAAATTTGCGACAGTTGAAAAATATTTTTTGAATAATTTACTATAGAAAAGGCAATCCCTGGCGCACTTAAAATTTGCGACAGTAAAAAACTATTTTTTGATTAATTTACTATAGAAAAGGCAATCCCTGGCGTAATTAAAATTTGCGACAGTTGAAAATTATTTTTTGAATAATTTACTATAGAAAAGGCAATCCCTGGCGTAATTAAAATTTGCGACAGTAGAAAATTATTTTTTGAATAATTTACTATAGAAAAGGCAATCCCTGGCGCAATTAAAATTTGCGACAGTAAAAAATTATTTTTTGAATAATTTACTATAGAAAAGGCAATCCCTGGCGTAATTAAAATTTGCGACAGTAGAAAATTATTTTTTGAATAATTTACTATAGAAAAGGCAATCCCTGGCGTAATTAAAATTTGCGACAGTAGAAAATTATTTTTTGAATAATTTACTATAGAAAAGGCAATCCCTGGCGTATTTAAAATTTGCGACAGTAAAAAATTAATTTGTGAAAAATTTACTATAGAAAAGGCAATCCCTGGCGTATTTAAAATTTGCGACAGTAAAAAATTAATTTGTGAAAAATTTACCTGGCGAAATTGAAATTTGCGAGAGTAAAAAATTATTTTTTTAAAAATTTACTATAGAAAAGGCAATCCCTGGCGTATTTAAAATTTGCGACAGTAAAAAATTATTTTTTGAAAAATTTACTGTAGAAAAGGCAATCCCTGGCGTAATTAAAATTTGCGACAATAAAAAATTATTTTTTGAAAAATTTTCTGTAGAAAAGGCAATCCCTGGCGTAATTAAAATTT
The DNA here is from genome assembly GCA_963930735.1 of Dioctria linearis. Classification (NCBI taxonomy): domain Eukaryota; kingdom Metazoa; phylum Arthropoda; class Insecta; order Diptera; family Asilidae; genus Dioctria; species Dioctria linearis. The sequence goes on along the minus strand of CAWVNZ010002236.1, from coordinate 129,839 downwards.
GCGACAGTAAAAAATTATTTTTTGAAAAATTTACTATAGAAAAGGCAATCCCTGGCGTAATTAAAATTTTCGACAGTAAAAAATTAATTTGTGAAAAATTTACTATAGAAATGGCAATCCTTGGCGCAATTAAAATTTGCGACAGTAAAAAATTATTTTTTGCAAAATTTACTATAGAAGAGGCAATCCCTGGCGTATTTAAAATTTGCGACAGTATAAAATTATTTTTTGAAAAATTTACTGTAGAAAAGGCAATCCCTGGCGTATTTAGAATTTGCGACAGTTAAAAATTATTTTTTGAATAATTTACTATAGAAAAGGCAATCCCTGGCGTATTTAATATTTGCGACATTAAAAAATTATTTTTTGAAAAATTAACTGTAGAAAAGGCAATCCCTGGCGCAATTACAATTTGCGACAGTAAAAAATTATTTTTTGAAAAATTTACTGTAGAAAAGCAATCCCTGGCGCAATTAAAATTTACGACAGTAGAAAATTATTTTTTGAAAAGTTTACTATAGAAAAGGCAATCCCTGGCGCAATTAAAATTTGCGACAGTAAAAAATTATTTTTTGCAAAATTTACTGTAGAAAAGGCAATCCCTGGCGCAATTAAAACTTGGGACAGTAGAAAATTATTTTTTGAATAATTTACTATAGAAAAAGCAATCCCTGGCGGATTTGAAATTTGCAACAGTAAAAAATTATTTTTTGAATAATTTACTATAGAAAAGGCAATCCCTGGCGTAATTAAAATTTGCGACAGTAGAAAATTATTTTTTGAATAATTTACTATAGAAAAGGCAATCCCTGGCGCAATTAAAATTTGCGACAGTAAAAAATTATTTTTTGAATAATTTACAATAGAAAAGGCAATCCCTGGCGTAATTAAAATTTGCGACAGTAGAAAATTATTTTTTGAATAATTTACTATAGAAAAGGCAATCCCTGGCGAATTTAAAATTTGCGACAGTAAAAAATTATTTTTTGAATAATTTACTATAGAAAAGGCAATCCCTGGCGTTATTAAAATTTGCGACAGTAGAAAATTATTTTTTGAATAATTTACTATAGAAAAGGCAATCCCTGGCGTAATTAAAATTTGCGACAGTATAAAATAATTTTTTGAAAAATTTACTATATAAAAGGCAATCCCTGTCGTATTTAAAATTTGCGACAGTAGAAAATTATTTTTTGAAAAATTTACTATAGAAAAGGCAATCCCTGGCGTAATTAAAATTTGCGACAGTAAAAAATTTACCATAGAAAAGGCAATCCCTGGCGCAATTAAAATTTGCAACAGTAAAAAATTAATTTGTGAAAAATTTACTATAGAAAAGGCAATCCCTGGCGCACTTAAAATTTGCGACAGTAAAAAATTATTTTTTGAATAATTTACTATAGAAAAGGCAATCCCTGGCGAATTTAAAATTTGCGACAGTAAAAAATTATTTTTTGATTAATTTACTATAGAAAAGGCAATCCCTGGCGTAATTAAAATTTGCGACAGTAAAAAATTTACTATAGAAAAGGCAATCCCTGGCGCAATTAAAATTTGCAACAGTAAAAAATTAATTTGTGAAAAATTTACTATAGAAAAGGCAATCCCTGGCGTAATTAAAATTTGCGACAGTAGAAAATTATTTTTTGAATAATTTACTATAGAAAAGGCAATCCCTGGCGAATTTAAAATTTGCGACAGTAAAAAATTATTTTTTGATTAATTTACTATAGAAAAGGCAATCCCTGGTGTAACTAAAATTTGCGACAGTAGAAAATTATTTTTTGAATAATTTACTATAGAAAAGGCAATCCCTGGCGCAATTAAAATTTGCGACAGTAAAAAATTATTTTTTGAAAAATTTACTATAGAAAAGGCAATCCCTGGCGTAATTAAAATTTGCGACAGTAGAAAATTATTTTTTGAATAATTTACTATAGAAAAGGCAATCCCTGGCGAAATTAAAATTTGCGACAGTAAAAAATTATTTTTTGAATAATTTACTATAGAAAAGGCAATCCCTGGCGTAATTAAAATTTGCGACAGTAGAAAATTATTTTTTGAATAATTTACTATAGAAAAGGCAATCCCTGGCGTAATTAAAATTTGCGACAGTAAAAAATTATTTTTTGAATAATTTACTATAGAAAAGGCAATCCCTGGCGTATTTAAAATTTGCGACAGTAAAAAATTAATTTTTGAAAAATTTACTACAGAAAAGGCAATCCCTGGCGCAATTAAAATTTGCGACAGTAAAAAATTAATTTGTGAAAAATTTACTATAGAAAAGGGAATCCCTGGCGCTATTAAAATTTGCGACAGTAAAAAATAATTTTTTGCAAAATTTACTATAGAAAAGGCAATCCCTGGCGTATTTAAAATTTGCGACTGTAAAAAATTAATTTTTGAAAAATTTACTATAGAAGAGGCAATCCCTGGCGTAATTAAAATTTGCGACAGTAAAAAATTAGTTTTTGAAAAATTTACTGTAGAAAAGGCAATCCCTGGCGCAATTAAAATTTGCGACAGTAAAAAATTATTTTTTGAAAAATTTACTGTAGAAAAGGCAATCCCTGGCGTAATTAAAATTTGCGACAGTAAAAAATTATTTTTTGCAAAATTTACTATAGAAAAGGCAATCCCTGGCGTAATTAAAATTTTCGACAGAAAAAAATTATTTTTTGAATAATTTACTATAGAAAAGGCAATGCCTGGCGTAATTAAAATTTGCGACAGTAGAAAATTATTTTTTGAATAATTTACTATAGAAATGGCAATCCCTGGCGTAATTAAAATTTGCGACAGTAAAAAATTATTTTTTGAATAATTTACTATAGAAAAGGCAATCCCTGGCGTATTTAAAATTTGCGACAGTAAAAAATTAATTTTTGAAAAATTTACTATAGAAAAGGCAATCCCTGGCGTAATTAAAATTTGCGACAGTAGAAAATTATTTTTTGAATAATTTACTATAGAAAAGGCAATCCCTGGCGTATTTAAAATTTGCGACAGTAAGAAATTAATTTGTGAGAAATTTACTATAGAAAAGGCAATCCCTGGGATATTTAAAATTTGCGACAGTAAAAAATTATTTTTTGAATAATTTACTATAGAAAAGGCAATCCCTGGCGTATTTAAAATTTTCGACAGTAAAAAATTAATTTGTGAAAAATTTACCTGGCGAAATTGAAATTTGCGAGAGTAAAAAATTATTTTTTGAATAATTTACTATAGAAAAGGCAATCCCTGGCGTAATTAAAATTTGCGACAGTTGAAAAATATTTTTTGAATAATTTACTATAGAAAAGGCAATCCCTGGCGCACTTAAAATTTGCGACAGTAAAAAACTATTTTTTGATTAATTTACTATAGAAAAGGCAATCCCTGGCGTAATTAAAATTTGCGACAGTTGAAAATTATTTTTTGAATAATTTACTATAGAAAAGGCAATCCCTGGCGTAATTAAAATTTGCGACAGTAGAAAATTATTTTTTGAATAATTTACTATAGAAAAGGCAATCCCTGGCGCAATTAAAATTTGCGACAGTAAAAAATTATTTTTTGAATAATTTACTATAGAAAAGGCAATCCCTGGCGTAATTAAAATTTGCGACAGTAGAAAATTATTTTTTGAATAATTTACTATAGAAAAGGCAATCCCTGGCGTAATTAAAATTTGCGACAGTAGAAAATTATTTTTTGAATAATTTACTATAGAAAAGGCAATCCCTGGCGTATTTAAAATTTGCGACAGTAAAAAATTAATTTGTGAAAAATTTACTATAGAAAAGGCAATCCCTGGCGTATTTAAAATTTGCGACAGTAAAAAATTAATTTGTGAAAAATTTACCTGGCGAAATTGAAATTTGCGAGAGTAAAAAATTATTTTTTTAAAAATTTACTATAGAAAAGGCAATCCCTGGCGTATTTAAAATTTGCGACAGTAAAAAATTATTTTTTGAAAAATTTACTGTAGAAAAGGCAATCCCTGGCGTAATTAAAATTTGCGACAATAAAAAATTATTTTTTGAAAAATTTTCTGTAGAAAAGGCAATCCCTGGCGTAATTAAAATTTGCGACAGTAAAAAATTATTTTTTGAAAAATTTACTATAGAAAAGGCAATCCCTGGCGTAATTAAAATTTTCGACAGTAAAAAATTAATTTGTGAAAAATTTACTATAGAAATGGCAATCCTTGGCGCAATTAAAATTTGCGACAGTAAAAAATTATTTTTTGCAAAATTTACTATAGAAGAGGCAATCCCTGGCGTATTTAAAATTTGCGACAGTATAAAATTATTTTTTGAAAAATTTACTGTAGAAAAGGCAATCCCTGGCGTATTTAGAATTTGCGACAGTTAAAAATTATTTTTTGAATAATTTACTATAGAAAAGGCAATCCCTGGCGTATTTAATATTTGCGACATTAAAAAATTATTTTTTGAAAAATTAACTGTAGAAAAGGCAATCCCTGGCGCAATTACAATTTGCGACAGTAAAAAATTATTTTTTGAAAAATTTACTGTAGAAAGGCAATCCCTGGCGCAATTAAAATTTACGACAGTAGAAAATTATTTTTTGAAAAGTTTACTATAGAAAAGGCAATCCCTGGCGCAATTAAAATTTGCGACAGTAAAAAATTATTTTTTGCAAAATTTACTGTAGAAAGGGCAATCCCTGGCGCAATTAAAACTTGGGACAGTAGAAAATTATTTTTTGAATAATTTACTATAGAAAAAGCAATCCCTGGCGGATTTGAAATTTGCAACAGTAAAAAATTATTTTTTGAATAATTTACTATAGAAAAGGCAATCCCTGGCGTAATTAAAATTTGCGACAGTAGAAAATTATTTTTTGAATAATTTACTATAGAAAAGGCAATCCCTGGCGCAATTAAAATTTGCGACAGTAAAAAATTATTTTTTGAATAATTTACAATAGAAAAGGCAATCCCTGGCGTAATTAAAATTTGCGACAGTAGAAAATTATTTTTTGAATAATTCACTATAGAAAAGGCAATCCCTGGCGAATTTAAAATTTGCGACAGTAAAAAATTATTTTTTGAATAATTTACTATAGAAAAGGCAATCCCTGGCGTTATTAAAATTTGCGACAGTAGAAAATTATTTTTTGAATAATTTACTATAGAAAAGGCAATCCCTGGCGTAATTAAAATTTGCGACAGTATAAAATAATTTTTTGAAAAATTTACTATATAAAAGGCAATCCCTGTCGTATTTAAAATTTGCGACAGTAGAAAATTATTTTTTGAAAAATTTACTATAGAAAAGGCAATCCCTGGCGTAATTAAAATTTGCGACAGTAAAAAATTTACTATAGAAAAGGCAATCCCTGGCGCAATTAAAATTTGCAACAGTAAAAAATTAATTTGTGAAAAATTTACTATAGAAAAGGCAATCCCTGGCGCACTTAAAATTTGCGACAGTAAAAAATTATTTTTTGAATAATTTACTATAGAAAAGGCAATCCCTGGCGTAATTAAAATTTGCGACAGTAGAAAATTATTTTTTGAATAATTTACTATAGAAAAGGCAATCCCTGGCGCAATTAAAATTTGCGACAGTAAAAAATTATTTTTTGAAAAATTTACTATAGAAAAGGTAATCCCTGGCGCAATTACAATTTGCGACAGTAAAAAATTATTTTTTGAAAAATTTACTGTAGAAAGGCAATCCCTGGCGCAATTAAAATTTGCGACAGTAGAAAATTATTTTTTGAAAAGTTTACTATAGAAAAGGCAATCCCTGGCGCAATTAAAATTTGCGACAGTAAAAAATTATTTTTTGCAAAATTTACTGTAGAAAAGGCAATCCCTGGCGTAATTAAAATTTGCGACAGTAGAAAATTATTTTTTGAAAAGTTTACTATAGAAAAGGCAATCCCTGGCGCAATTAAAATTTGCGACAGTAAAAAATTATTTTTTGCAAAATTTACTGTAGAAAAGGCAATCCCTGGCGTAATTAAAATTTGCGACAGTAGAAAATTATTTTTTGAATAATTTACTATAGAAAAGGCAATCCCTGGCGTAATTAAAATTTGCGACAGTATAAAATTATTTTTTGAAAAATTTACTATATAAAAGGCAATCCCTGGCGTATTTAAAATTTGCGACAGTAGAAAATTATTTTTTGAAAAATTTACTATAGAAAAGGCAATCCCTGGCGTAATTAAAATTTGCGACAGTAAAAAATTAATTTGTGAAAAATTTACTATAGAAAAGGCAATCCCTGGCGCAATTAAAACTTGCGATACTAAAAAATTATTTTTTGAATAATTTACTATAGAAAAGGCAATCCCTGGCGTAATTAAAATTCGCGACAGTAAAAAATTATTTTTTGAATAATTTACTATAGAAAAGGCAATCCCTGGCGTAATTAAAATTTGCGACAGTAAAAAATTATTTTTTGAATAACTTACTATAGAAAAGGCAATCCCTGGCGTATTTAAAATTTGCGACAGTAGAAAATTATTTTTTGAATAATTTACTATAGAAAAGGCAATCCCTGGCGTAATTAAAATTTGCGACAGTATAAAATTATTTTTTGAATAATTTACTATACAAAAGGCAATCCCTGGCGTAATTAAAATTTGCGACAGTAAAAAATTATTTTTTGAATAATTTACTGTAGAAAGGCAATCCCTGGCGCAATTAAAATTTGCGACAGTAGAAAATTATTTTTTGAAAAGTTTACTATAAAAAAGGCAATCCCTGGCGCAATTAAAATTTGCGACAGTAAAAAATTATTTTTTGCAAAATTTACTGTAGAAAAGGCAATCCCTGCCGCGATTAAAATTTGCGATAGTAAAAAATTATTTTTTAAATAATTTACTATAGAAAAGGCAATCCCTGGCGTAATTAAAATTTGCGACAGTAAAAAATTATTTTTTGAATAATTTACTATAGAAAAGGCAATCCCTGGCGTAATTAAAATTTGCGACAGTAAAAAATTATTTTTTGAATAATTTACTATAGAAAAGGCAATCCCTGGCGTAATTAAAATTTGCGACAGTAGAAAATTATTTTTTGAATAATTTACTATAGAAAAGGCAATCCCTGGAGCACTTAAAATTTGCGACAGTAGAAAATTATTTTTTGAATAATTTACTATAGAAAAGGCAATCCCTGGCGCAATTAAAATTTGCGACAGTAAAAAATTATTTTTTGAATAATTTACTATAGAAAAGGCAATCCCTGGCGTAATTAAAATTTGCGACAGTAAAAAATTAGTTTTTGAAAAATTTACTGTAGAAAAGGCAAAAATTTGCGACAGTAAAAAATTATTTTTTGAATAATTTACTATAGAAGAGGCAATCCCTGGCGAATTTGAAATTTGCGACAGTAAAAAATTATTTTTTGAATAATTTACTATAGAAAAGGCAATCCCTGGCGCACTTAAAATTTGCGACAGTAAAAAATTATTTTTTGAATAATTTACTATAGAAAAGGCAATCCCTGGCGTAATTAAAATTTGCGACAGTAGAAAATTATTTTTTGAATAATTTACTATAGAAAAGGCAATCCCTGGCGTAATTAAAATTTGCGACAGTATAAAATTATTTTTTGAATAATTTACTATACAAAAGGCAATCCCTGGCGTAATTAAAATTTGCGACAGTAGAAAATTATTTTTTGAATAATTTACTATAGAAAAGGCAATCTCTGGCGTTTTTAAAATTTGCGACAGTAAAAAATTAATTTGTGAGAAATTTACTATAGAAAAGGCATTCCCTGGGATATTTAAAATTTGCGACAGTAGAAAATTATTTTTTGAATAATTTACTATAGAAAATGCAATCCCTGGCGCAATTAAAATTTGCGACAGTAAAAAATTATTTTTTGAATAATTTACTATAGAAAAGGCAATCCCTGGCGTAATTAAAATTTGCGACAGTAGAAAATTATTTTTTGAATAATTTACTACAGAAAAGGCAATCCCTGGCGTATTTAAAATTTGCGACAGTAAAAAATTATTTTTTGAATAATTTACTATAGAAAAGGCAATCCCTGGCGTATTTAAAATTTGCGACAGTAAAAAATTATTTTTGAATAATTTACTATAGAAAAGGCAATTTCTGGCGTAATTAAAATATGCGACAGTAAAAAATTATTTTTTGAATAATTTACTATAGAAAAGGCAATCCCTGGCGTAATTAAAATTTGCGACAGTAGAAAATTATTTTTTGAATAATTTACTATAGAAAAGGCAATCCTTGGCGTATTTAAAATTTGCGACAGTAAAAAATTATTTTTTGAATAATTTACTATAGAAAAGGCAATCCCTGGCGTAATTAAAATTTGCGACAGTAGAAAATTATTTTTTGAATAATTTACTATAGAAAAGGCAATCCCTGGCGCAATTAAAATTAGCAAAGGTAAAAAATTATTTTTTGCAAAATTTACTGTAGAAAAGGCAATTCCTGGCGCAATTAAAACTTGCGATAATAAAAAATTATTTTTTGAATAATTTACTATAGAAAAGGCAATCCCTGGCGTAATTAAAATTTGCGACAGTAGAAAATTATTTTTTGAATAATTTACTATAGAATTGGCAATCCCTGGCGCAATTAAAATTTGCGACAGTAAAAAATTATTTTTTGAAAAATTTACTGTAGAAAAGGTAATCCCTGGCGGAATTACAATTTGCGACAGTAAAAAATTATTTTTTGAAAAATTTACTGTAGAAAGGCAATCCCTGGCGCAATTAAAATTTGCGACAGTAGAAAATTATTTTTTGAAAAGTTTACTATAGAAAAGGCAATCCCTGGCGCAATTAAAATTTGCGAAAGTAAAAAATTATTTTTTGAAAAATTTACTATAGAAAAGGCAATCCCTGGCGTAATTAAAATTTGCGACAGTAGAAAATTATTTTTTGAATAATTTACTTTATAAAAGGCAATCCCTGGCGTAATTAAAATTTGCGACAGTAAAAAATTATTTTTTGAATAATTTACTGTAGAAAAGGCAATCCCTGGCGCAATTACAATTTGCGACAGTTGAAAATTATTTTTTGAATAATTAACTATAGAAAAGGCAATCCCTGGCACACTTAAAATTTGCGACAGTAGAAAATTATTTTTTGAATAATTTACTATAGAAAAGGCAATCACTGGGATACTAAAAATTGCGACAGTAAAAAATTATTTTTTGAATAATTTACTATAGAAAAGGCAATCCCTAGCGTAATTAAAATTTGCGACAGTATAAAATTAATTTTTGAAAAATTTACTATATAAAAGGCAATCCCTGGCGTAATTAAAATTTGCGAAAGTAGAAAATTATTTTTTGAATAATTTACTGTAGAAAAGGCAATCCCTGGCGTAATTAAAATTTGCGACAGTAGAAAATTATTTTTTGAATAATTTACTATAGAAAAGGTAATCCCTGGCGGAATTACAATTTGCGACAGTAAAAAATTATTTTTTGAAAAATTTACTGTAGAAAGGCAATCCCTGGCGCAATTAAAATTTGCGACAGTAGAAAATTATTTTTTGAAAAGTTTACTATAGAAATGGCAATCCCTGGCGCAATTAAAATTTGCGAAAGTAAAAAATTATTTTTTGAATAATTTACTATAGAAAAGGCAATCCCTGGCGTAATTAAAATTTGCGACAGTAGAAAATTATTTTTTGAATAATTTACTATATAAAAGGCAATCCCTGGCGTAATTAAAATTTGCGACAGTAAAAAATTATTTTTTGAATAATTTACTGTAGAAAAGGCAATCCCTGGCGCAATTACAATTTGCGACAGTTGAAAATTATTTTTTGAATAATTTACTATAGAAAAGGCAATCCCTGGCACACTTAAAATTTGCGACAGTAGAAAATTATTTTTTGAATAATTTACTATAGAAAAGGCAATCCCTGGGATACTAAAAATTGCGACAGTAAAAAATTATTTTTTGAATAATTTACTATAGAAAAGGCAATCCCTAGCGTAATTAAAATTTGCGACAGTATAAAATTAATTTTTGAAAAATTTACTATATAAAAGGCAATCCCTGGCGTAATTAAAATTTGCGAAAGTAGAAAATTATTTTTCGAATAATTTACTGTAGAAAAGGCAATCCCTGGCGTAATTAAAATTTGCGACAGTAGAAAATTATTTTTTGAATAATTTACTATAGAAAAGGCAATCCCTGGCGTAATTAAAATTTGCGACAGTAAAAAATTATTTTTTGAATAATTTACTATAGAAAAGGTAATCCCTGGCGTAATTAAAATTTGCGACAGTAGAAAATTATTTTTTGAATAATTTTCTATAGAAAAGGCAATCCCTGGCGTAATTAAAATTTGCGAAAGTAAAAAATTATTTTTTGAATAATTTACTATAGAAAAGGCAATCCCCGGCGGATTTGAAATTTGCGACAGTAAAAAATTATTTTTTGAATAATTTACTATAGAAAAGGCAATCCCTGGCGTAATTAAAATTTGCGAGAGTAGAAAATTATTTTTTGAATAATTTACTATAGAAAAGGCAATCCCTGGCGTAATTAAAATTTGCTACAGTAGAAAATTATTTTTTGAATAATTTACTATAGAAAAGGCAATCGCTGGCGTAATTAAAATGTGCGACAGTAGAAAATAATTTTTTGAATAATTTACTATAGTAAAGGCAATCCCTGGCGCAATTAAAATTTGCGACAGTAAAAAATTATTTTTTGAATAATTTACTATAGAAAAGGCAATCCCTGGCGTAATTAAAATTTGCGACAGTAAAAAATTAATTTGTGAAAAATTTACTATAGTAAAGGCAATCCCTGGCGCAATTAAAATTTGCGAAAGTAAAAAATTATTTTTTGAATAATTTACTATAGAAAAGGCAATCCCTGGCGTAATTAAAATTTGCGACAGTAGAAAATTATTTTTTGAATAATTTACTATAGAAAAGGCAATCCCTGGCATAATTAAAATTTGCGACAGTATAAAATTATTTTTTGAATAATTTACTATAGAAAAGGCAATCCCTGGCGTAATTAAAATTTGCGACAGTAGAAAATTATTTTTTGAATAATTTACTAGAGAAAAGGCAATCCCTGGCGTATTTAAAATTTGCGACAGTAAAAAATTATTTTTTGAATAATTTACTATAGAAAAGGCAATCCCTGGCGCAATTACAATTTGCGACAGTATAAAATTATTTTTTGAAAAATTTACTGTAGAAAGGCAATCCCTGGCGCAATTAAAATTTGCGACAGTAAAAAATTATTTTTTGAAAAATTTACTATAGAAAAGGCAATCCCTGGCGTATTTAAAATTTGCGACAGTAAAAAATTATTTTTTGAATAATTTACTATAGAAAAGGCAATCCCTGGCGTAATTAAAATTTGCGACAGTAGAAAATTATTTTTTGCAAAATTTACTGTAGAAAAGGCAATCCCTGGCGCAATTAAAACTGGCGATAGTAAAAAATTATTTTTTGAATAATTTACTATAGAAAAGGCAATTCCTGGCGTATTTAAAATTTGCGACAGTTGAAAATTAGTTTTTGAAAAATTTACTGTAGAAAAGGCAATCCCTGGCGCAATTAAAATTTGCGACAGTAGAAAATTATTTTTTGAAAAGTTTACTATAGAAATGGCAGTTAAAATTTGCGACAGTAAAAAATTATTTTTGGAAAATTTACTGTAGAAAAGGCAATCCCTGGCGCAATTAAAACTTGCGATAGTAAAAAATTATTTTTTGAATAATTTACTATAGAAAAGGCAATCCCTGGCGGATTTGAAATTTGCGACAGTAAAAAATTATTTTTTGAATAATTTAATATAGAAAAGGCAATCCCTGGCGAAATTAAAATTTGCGACAGTAGAAAATTATTTTTTGAATAATTTACTATAGAAAAGGCAATCCCTGGCGTAATTAAAATTTGCGACAGTAAAAAATTAATTTGTGAAAAATTTACTATAGAATAGGCAATCCCTGGCGGATTTGAAATTTGCGACAGAAAAAAATTATTTTTTGCTAAATTTACTGTAGAAAAGGCAATCCCTGGCGCAATTAAAACTTGCAATAGTAAAAAATTATTTTTTGAATAATTTGCTATAGAAAAGGCAATCCCTAGCGGATTTGAAATTTGCGACAGTAAAAAATTATTTTTTGAATAATTTACTATAGAAAAGGCAATCCCTGGCGTAATTAAAATTTGCGACAGTAAAAAATTATTTTTTGAATAATTTACTGTAGAAAAGGCAATCCCTGGCGCAATTAAAACTTGCGATAGTAAAAAATTATTTTTTGAATAATTTACTATAGAAAAGGCAATCCCTGGCGGATTTGAAATTTGCGACAGTAAAAAAATAATTTGTGAAAAATTTACCTGGCGAAATTGAAATTTGCGAGAGTAAGAAATTATTTTTTGAATAATTTACTATAGAAAAGGCAATCCCTGGCGTAATTAAAATTTGCGACAGTTGAAAATTATTTTTTGAATAATTTACTATAGAAAAGACAATCCCTGGCGTAATTAAGATTTGCGACAGTAGAAAATTATTTTTTGAATAATTTACTATAAAAAAGGCAATCCCTGGCGTAATTAAAATTTGCGACAGTAGAAAATTATTTTTTGAATAATTTACTATAGAAAAGGCAATCCCTGGCGGATTTGAAATTTGCGACAGTAAAAAATTATTTTTTGAATAATTTACTATAGAAAAGGCAATCCCTGGCGTAATTAAAATTTGCCACAGTAAAAAATTATTTTTTGAAAAATTTACTGTAGAAAGGCAATCCCTGGCTCAATTAAAATTTGCGACAGAAGAAAATTATTTTTTGAAAAGTTTACTATAGAAAAGGCAATCCCTGGCGTAATTAAAATTTGCGACAGTAGAAAATTATTTTTTGAATAATTTACTATAGAAAAGGCAATCCCTGGCGGATTTGAAGTTTGCCACAGTAAAAAATTATTTTTTGCAAAATTTACTGTAGAAAAGGCAATCCCTGCCGCAATTAAAACTTGCGATACTATAAAATTATTTTTTGAATAATTTACTATAGAAAAGGCAATCCCTGGCGGATTTGAAATTTGCGACAGTAAAAAAATAATTTGTGAAAAATTTACCTGGCGAAATTGAAATTTGCGAGAGTAAAAAATTATTTTTTGAATAATTTACTATAGAAAAGGCAATCCCTGGCGTAATTAAAATTTGCCACAGTAAAAAACTACTTTTTGAAAAATTTACTGTAGAAAGGCAATCCCTGGCTCAATTAAAATTTGCGACAGAAGAAAATTATTTTTTGAAAAGTTTACTATAGAAAAGGCAATCCCTGGCGTAATTAAAATTTGCGACAGTAGAAAATTATTTTTTGAATAATTTACTATAGAAAAGGCAATCACTGGCGGATTTGAAGTTTGCCACAGTAAAAAATTATTTTTTGCAAAATTTACTGTAGAAAAGGCAATCCCTGCGGCAATTAAAACTTGCGATACTATAAAATTATTTTTTGAATAATTTACTATAGAAAAGGCAATCCCTGGCGTAATTAAAATTTGCCACAGTAAAAAATTATTTTTTGAAAAATTTACTGTAGAAAGGCAATCCCTGGCTCAATTAAAATTTGCGACAGAAGAAAATTATTTTCTGAATAATTTACTATAGAAAAGGCAATCCCTGGCTCAATTAAAATTTGCGACAGAAGAAAATTATTTTTTGAAAAGTTTACTATAGAAAAGGCAATCCCTGGCGTAATTAAAATTTGCGACAGTAGAAAATTATTTTTTGAATAATTTACTGTAGAAAAGGCAATCCCTGGCGCAATTAAAACTTGCGATAGTAAAAAATTATTTTTTGAATAATTTACTATAGAAAAGGCAATCCCTGGCGGATTTGAAATTTGCGACAGTAAAAAAATAATTTGTGAAAAATTTACCTGGCGAAATTGAAATTTGCGAGAGTAAAAAATTATTTTTTGAATAATTTACTATAGAAAAGGCAATCCCTGGCGTAATTAAAATTTGCGACAGTTGAAAATTATTTTTTGAATAATTTACTATAGAAAAGACAATCCCTTGTGTAATTAAGATTTGCGACAGTAGAAAATTATTTTTTGAATAATTTACTATAGAAAAGGCAATCCCTGGCGTAATTAAAATTTGCGACAGTAGAAAAGTATTTTTTGAATAATTTACTATAGAAAAGGCAATCCCTGGCGGGTTTGAAATTTGCGACAGTAAAAAATTATTTTTTGAATAATTTACTATAGAAAAGGCAATCCCTGGCGTAATTAAAATTTGCCACAGTAAAAAATTATTCTTTGAAAAATTTACTGTAGAAAGGCAATCCCTGGCTCAATTAAAATTTGCGACAGAAGAAAATTATTTTTTGAAAAGTTTACTATAGAAAAGGCAATTCCTGGCGTAATTAAAATTTGCGATAGTAAAAAATTATTTTTTGAATAATTTACTATAGAAAAGGCAATCCCTGGCGGATTTGAAATTTGCGACAGTAAAAAAATAATTTGTGAAAAATTTACCTGGCGAAATTGAAATTTGCGAGAGTAAAAAATTATTTTTTGAATAATTTACTATAGAAAAGGCAATCCCTGGCGAAATTGAAATTTGCGAGAGTAAAAAATTATTTTTTGAATAATTTACTATAGAAAAGGCAATCCCTGGCGTAATTAAAATTTGCGACAGTTGAAAATTATTTTTTGAATAATTTACTATAGAAAAGACAATCCCTGGTGTAATTAAGATTTGCGACAGTAGAAAATTATTTTTTGAATAATTTACTATAGAAAAGGCAATCCCTGGCGTAATTAAAATTTGCGACAGTAGAAAATTATTTTTTGAATAATTTACTATAGAAAAGGCAATCCCTGGCGGATTTGAAATTTGCGACAGTAAAAAATTATTTTTTGAATAATTTACTATAGAAAAGGCAATCCCTGGCGTAATTAAAATTTGCCACAGTAAAAAATTATTTTTTGAAAAATTTACTGTAGAAAGGCAATCCCTGGCTCAATTAAAATTTGCGACAGAAGAAAATTATTTTTTGAAAAGCTTACTATAGAAAAGGCAATTCCTGGCTTAATTAAAATTTGCGATAGTAAAAAATTATTTTTTGAATAATTTACTATAGAAAAGGCAATCCCTGGCGTAATTAAAATTTGCGACAGTTGAAAATTATTTTTTGAATAATTTACTATAGAAAAAACAATCCCTGGCGTAATTAAGATTTGCGACAGTAGAAAATTATTTTTTGAATAATTTACTATAGAAAAGGCAATCCCTGGCGTAATTAAAATTTGCGACAGTAGAAAATTATTTTTTGAATAATTTACTATAGAAAAGGCAATCCCTGGCGTAATTAAAATTTGCGACAGTAGAAAATTATTTATTGAATAATTTACTATAGAAAAGGCAATCCCTGGCGGATTTGAAATTTGCGACAGTAAAAAATTATTTTTTGAATAATTTACTATAGAAAAGGCAATCCCTGGCGTAATTAAAATTTGCCACAGTAAAAAATTATTTTTTGAAAAATTTACTGTAGAAAGGCAATCCCTGGCTCAATTAAAATTTGCGACAGAAGAAAATTATTTTTTGAAAAGTTTACTATAGAAAAGGCAATCCCTGGCGTAATTAAAATTTGCGACATTAGAAAATTATTTTTTGAATAATTTACTATAGAAAAGGCAATCCCTGGCGTAATTAAAATTTGCGACAGTAGAAAATTATTTTTTGAATAATTTACTATAGAAAAGGCAATCCCTGGCGGATTTGAAATTTGCGACAGTAAAAAATTATTTTTTGAATAATTTACTATAGAAAAGGCAATCCCTGGCGCAATTAAAATTTGCGACAGTAAAAAATTATTTTTTTAAATAATTTACTATAGAAAAGGCAATCCCTGGCGTAATTAAAATTTGAAACAGTAAAAAATTATTTTTTGCAAAATATACTGTAGAAAAGGCAATCCCTGGCGCAATTAAAACTCGCGATATTAAAAAATTATTTTTTGAATAATTTACTATAGAAAAGGCAATCCCTGGCGGATTTGAAATTTGCGACCGTAAAAAATTATTTTTTGAATAATTTACTATAGAAAAGGCAATCCATGGCGTAATTAAAATTTGCGACAGTAGAAAATTATTTTTTGAATAACTTACTATAGAAAAGGCAATCCCTGGCGCAATTAAAATTTGCAACAGTAAAAATTATTTTTTGCAAAATTTACTGTAGAAAAGGCAATCCCTGGCGCAATTAAAACTTGCGATAGTAAAAAATTATTTTTTGAATAATTTACTATAGAAAAGGCAATCCCTGGCGTAATTAAAATTTGCGACAGTAAAAAATTAGTTTTTGAAAAATTTACTATAGAAAAGGCAATCCCTGGCGCAATTACAATTTGCGACAGTAAAAAATTATTTTTTGAAAAATTTACTGTAGAAAGGCAATCCCTGGCGCAATTAAAATTTGCGACAGTAAAAAATTATTTTTTGAAAAATTTACTATAGAAAAGGCAATCCCTGGCGTATTTAAAATTTGCGACAGTAAAAAATTATTTTTTGAATAATTTACTATAGAAAAGGCAATCCCTGGCGTAATTAAAATTTGCGACAGTAGAAAATTATTTTTTGAATAATTTACTATAGAAAAGGCAATCCCTGGCGGATTTGAAATTTGCGACAGTAAAAAATTATTTTTTGAATAATTTACTATAGAAAAGGCAATCCCTGGCGTAATTAAAATTTGCCACAGTAAAAAATTATTTTTTGAAAAATTTACTGTAGAAAGGCAATCCCTGGCTCAATTAAAATTTGCGACAGAAGAAAATTATTTTTTGAAAAGTTTACTATAGAAAAGGCAATCCCTGGCGTAATTAAAATTTGCGACATTAGAAAATTATTTTTTGAATAATTTACTATAGAAAAGGCAATCCCTGGCGTAATTAAAATTTGCGACAGTAGAAAATTATTTTTTGAATAATTTACTATAGAAAAGGCAATCCCTGGCGGATTTGAAATTTGCGACAGTAAAAAATTATTTTTTGAATAATTTACTATAGAAAAGGCAATCCCTGGCGCAATTAAAATTTGCGACAGTAAAAAATTATTTTTTTAAATAATTTACTATAGAAAAGGCAATCCCTGGCGTAATTAAAATTTGAAACAGTAAAAAATTATTTTTTGCAAAATATACTGTAGAAAAGGCAATCCCTGGCGCAATTAAAACTCGCGATATTAAAAAATTATTTTTTGAATAATTTACTATAGAAAAGGCAATCCCTGGCGGATTTGAAATTTGCGACCGTAAAAAATTATTTTTTGAATAATTTACTATAGAAAAGGCAATCCATGGCGTAATTAAAATTTGCGACAGTAGAAAATTATTTTTTGAATAACTTACTATAGAAAAGGCAATCCCTGGCGCAATTAAAATTTGCAACAGTAAAAATTATTTTTTGCAAAATTTACTGTAGAAAAGGCAATCCCTGGCGCAATTAAAACTTGCGATAGTAAAAAATTATTTTTTGAATAATTTACTATAGAAAAGGCAATCCCTGGCGTAATTAAAATTTGCGACAGTAAAAAATTAGTTTTTGAAAAATTTACTATAGAAAAGGCAATCCCTGGCGCAATTACAATTTGCGACAGTAAAAAATTATTTTTTGAAAAATTTACTGTAGAAAGGCAATCCCTGGCGCAATTAAAATTTGCGACAGTAAAAAATTATTTTTTGAAAAATTTACTATAGAAAAGGCAATCCCTGGCGTATTTAAAATTTGCGACAGTAAAAAATTATTTTTTGAATAATTTACTATAGAAAAGGCAATCCCTGGCGTAATTAAAATTTGCGACAGTAGAAAATTATTTTTTGCAAAATTTACTGTAGAAAAGGCAATCCCTGGCGCAATTAAAACTGGCGATAGTAAAAAATTATTTTTTGAATAATTTACTATAGAAAAGGCAATTCCTGGCGTATTTAAAATTTGCGACAGTTGAAAATTAGTTTTTGAAAAATTTACTGTAGAAAAGGCAATCCCTGGCGCAATTAAAATTTGCGACAGTAGAAAATTATTTTTTGAAAAGTTTACTATAGAAATGGCAGTTAAAATTTGCGACAGTAAAAAATTATTTTTGGAAAATTTACTGTAGAAAAGGCAATCCCTGGCGCAATTAAAACTTGCGATAGTAAAAAATTATTTTTTGAATAATTTACTATAGAAAAGGCAATCCCTGGCGGATTTGAAATTTGCGACAGTAAAAAATTATTTTTTGAATAATTTAATATAGAAAAGGCAATCCCTGGCGAAATTAAAATTTGCGACAGTAGAAAATTATTTTTTGAATAATTTACTATAGAAAAGGCAATCCCTGGCGTAATTAAAATTTGCGACAGTAAAAAATTAATTTGTGAAAAATTTACTATAGAATAGGCAATCCCTGGCGGATTTGAAATTTGCGACAGAAAAAAATTATTTTTTGCTAAATTTACTGTAGAAAAGGCAATCCCTGGCGCAATTAAAACTTGCAATAGTAAAAAATTATTTTTTGAATAATTTGCTATAGAAAAGGCAATCCCTAGCGGATTTGAAATTTGCGACAGTAAAAAATTATTTTTTGAATAATTTACTATAGAAAAGGCAATCCCTGGCGTAATTAAAATTTGCGACAGTAAAAAATTATTTTTTGAATAATTTACTGTAGAAAAGGCAATCCCTGGCGCAATTAAAACTTGCGATAGTAAAAAATTATTTTTTGAATAATTTACTATAGAAAAGGCAATCCCTGGCGGATTTGAAATTTGCGACAGTAAAAAAATAATTTGTGAAAAATTTACCTGGCGAAATTGAAATTTGCGAGAGTAAGAAATTATTTTTTGAATAATTTACTATAGAAAAGGCAATCCCTGGCGTAATTAAAATTTGCGACAGTTGAAAATTATTTTTTGAATAATTTACTATAGAAAAGACAATCCCTGGCGTAATTAAGATTTGCGACAGTAGAAAATTATTTTTTGAATAATTTACTATAAAAAAGGCAATCCCTGGCGTAATTAAAATTTGCGACAGTAGAAAATTATTTTTTGAATAATTTACTATAGAAAAGGCAATCCCTGGCGGATTTGAAATTTGCGACAGTAAAAAATTATTTTTTGAATAATTTACTATAGAAAAGGCAATCCCTGGCGTAATTAAAATTTGCCACAGTAAAAAATTATTTTTTGAAAAATTTACTGTAGAAAGGCAATCCCTGGCTCAATTAAAATTTGCGACAGAAGAAAATTATTTTTTGAAAAGTTTACTATAGAAAAGGCAATCCCTGGCGTAATTAAAATTTGCGACAGTAGAAAATTATTTTTTGAATAATTTACTATAGAAAAGGCAATCCCTGGCGGATTTGAAGTTTGCCACAGTAAAAAATTATTTTTTGCAAAATTTACTGTAGAAAAGGCAATCCCTGCCGCAATTAAAACTTGCGATACTATAAAATTATTTTTTGAATAATTTACTATAGAAAAGGCAATCCCTGGCGGATTTGAAATTTGCGACAGTAAAAAAATAATTTGTGAAAAATTTACCTGGCGAAATTGAAATTTGCGAGAGTAAAAAAATATTTTTTGAATAATTTACTATAGAAAAGGCAATCCCTGGCGTAATTAAAATTTGCCACAGTAAAAAACTACTTTTTGAAAAATTTACTGTAGAAAGGCAATCCCTGGCTCAATTAAAATTTGCGACAGAAGAAAATTATTTTTTGAAAAGTTTACTATAGAAAAGGCAATCCCTGGCGTAATTAAAATTTGCGACAGTAGAAAATTATTTTTTGAATAATTTACTATAGAAAAGGCAATCACTGGCGGATTTGAAGTTTGCCACAGTAAAAAATTATTTTTTGCAAAATTTACTGTAGAAAAGGCAATCCCTGCGGCAATTAAAACTTGCGATACTATAAAATTATTTTTTGAATAATTTACTATAGAAAAGGCAATCCCTGGCGTAATTAAAATTTGCCACAGTAAAAAATTATTTTTTGAAAAATTTACTGTAGAAAGGCAATCCCTGGCTCAATTAAAATTTGCGACAGAAGAAAATTATTTTCTGAATAATTTACTATAGAAAAGGCAATCCCTGGCTCAATTAAAATTTGCGACAGAAGAAAATTATTTTTTGAAAAGTTTACTATAGAAAAGGCAATCCCTGGCGTAATTAAAATTTGCGACAGTAGAAAATTATTTTTTGAATAATTTACTGTAGAAAAGGCAATCCCTGGCGCAATTAAAACTTGCGATAGTAAAAAATTATTTTTTGAATAATTTACTATAGAAAAGGCAATCCCTGGCGGATTTGAAATTTGCGACAGTAAAAAAATAATTTGTGAAAAATTTACCTGGCGAAATTGAAATTTGCGAGAGTAAAAAATTATTTTTTGAATAATTTACTATAGAAAAGGCAATCCCTGGCGTAATTAAAATTTGCGACAGTTGAAAATTATTTTTTGAATAATTTACTATAGAAAAGACAATCCCTTGTGTAATTAAGATTTGCGACAGTAGAAAATTATTTTTTGAATAATTTACTATAGAAAAGGCAATCCCTGGCGTAATTAAAATTTGCGACAGTAGAAAAGTATTTTTTGAATAATTTACTATAGAAAAGGCAATCCCTGGCGGGTTTGAAATTTGCGACAGTAAAAAATTATTTTTTGAATAATTTACTATAGAAAAGGCAATCCCTGGCGTAATTAAAATTTGCCACAGTAAAAAATTATTCTTTGAAAAATTTACTGTAGAAAGGCAATCCCTGGCTCAATTAAAATTTGCGACAGAAGAAAATTATTTTTTGAAAAGTTTACTATAGAAAAGGCAATTCCTGGCGTAATTAAAATTTGCGATAGTAAAAAATTATTTTTTGAATAATTTACTATAGAAAAGGCAATCCCTGGCGGATTTGAAATTTGCGACAGTAAAAAAATAATTTGTGAAAAATTTACCTGGCGAAATTGAAATTTGCGAGAGTAAAAAATTATTTTTTGAATAATTTACTATAGAAAAGGCAATCCCTGGCGAAATTGAAATTTGCGAGAGTAAAAAATTATTTTTTGAATAATTTACTATAGAAAAGGCAATCCCTGGCGTAATTAAAATTTGCGACAGTTGAAAATTATTTTTTGAATAATTTACTATAGAAAAGACAATCCCTGGTGTAATTAAGATTTGCGACAGTAGAAAATTATTTTTTGAATAATTTACTATAGAAAAGGCAATCCCTGGCGTAATTAAAATTTGCGACAGTAGAAAATTATTTTTTGAATAATTTACTATAGAAAAGGCAATCCCTGGCGGATTTGAAATTTGCGACAGTAAAAAATTATTTTTTGAATAATTTACTATAGAAAAGGCAATCCCTGGCGTAATTAAAATTTGCCACAGTAAAAAATTATTTTTTGAAAAATTTACTGTAGAAAGGCAATCCCTGGCTCAATTAAAATTTGCGACAGAAGAAAATTATTTTTAGAAAAGTTTACTATAGAAAAGGCAATTCCTGGCTTAATTAAAATTTGCGATAGTAAAAAATTATTTTTTGAATAATTTACTATAGAAAAGGCAATCCCTGGCGTAATTAAAATTTGCGACAGTTGAAAATTATTTTTTGAATAATTTACTATAGAAAAAACAATCCCTGGCGTAATTAAGATTTGCGACAGTAGAAAATTATTTTTTGAATAATTTACTATAGAAAAGGCAATCCCTGGCGTAATTAAAATTTGCGACAGTAGAAAATTATTTTTTGAATAATTTACTATAGAAAAGGCAATCCCTGGCGTAATTAAAATTTGCGACAGTAGAAAATTATTTTTTGAATAATTTACTATAGAAAAGGCAATCCCTGGCGGATTTGAAATTTGCGACAGTAAAAAATTATTTTTTGAATAATTTACTATAGAAAAGGCAATCCCTGGCGTAATTAAAATTTGCCACAGTAAAAAATTATTTTTTGAAAAATTTACTGTAGAAAGGCAATCCCTGGCTCAATTAAAATTTGCGACAGAAGAAAATTATTTTTTGAAAAGTTTACTATAGAAAAGGCAATCCCTGGCGTAATTAAAATTTGCGACAGTAGAAAATTATTTTTTGAATAATTTACTATAGAAAAGGCAATCCCTGGCGTAATTAAAATTTGCGACAGTAGAAAATTATTTTTTGAATAATTTACTATAGAAAAGGCAATCCCTGGCGGATTTGAAATTTGCGACAGTAAAAAATTATTTTTTGAATAATTTACTATAGAAAAGGCAATCCCTGGCGCAATTAAAATTTGCGACAGTAAAAAATTATTTTTTTAAATAATTTACTATAGAAAAGGCAATCCCTGGCGTAATTAAAATTTGAAAAAGTAAAAAATTATTTTTTGCAAAATATACTGTAGAAAAGGCAATCCCTGGCGCAATTAAAACTCGCGATATTAAAAAATTATTTTTTGAATAATTTACTATAGAAAAGGCAATCCCTGGCGGATTTGAAATTTGCGACCGTAAAAAATTATTTTTTGAATAATTTACTATAGAAAAGGCAATCCATGGCGTAATTAAAATTTGCGACAGTAGAAAATTATTTTTTGAATAACTTACTATAGAAAAGGCAATCCCTGGCGCAATTAAAATTTGCAACAGTAAAAATTATTTTTTGCAAAATTTACTGTAGAAAAGGCAATCCCTGGCGCAATTAAAACTTGCGATAGTAAAAAATTATTTTTTGAATAATTTACTATAGAAAAGGCAATCCCTGGCGTAATTAAAATTTGCGAAAGTAGAAAATTATTTTTTGAATAATTTACTATAGAAAAGGCAATCCCTGGCGCAATTAAAATTTGCGACAGTAAAAAATTATTTTTTGAAAAATTTACTATAGAAAAGGTAATCCCTGGGCAATTACAATTTGCGACAGTAAAAAATTATTTTTTGAAAAATTTACTGTAGAAAGGCAATCTCTGGCGCAATTAAAATTTGCGACAGTAGAAAATTATTTTTTGAAAAGTTTACAATAGAAAAGGCAATCCCTGGCGCAATTAAAATTTGCGACAGTAAAAAATTATTTTTTGAATAATTTACTATAGAAAAGGCAATCCCTGGCGCAATTAAAATTTGCGACAGTAAAAAATTATTTTTTTAAATAATTTACTATAGAAAAGGCAATCCCTGGCGTAATTAAAATTTGCGACAGTAAAAAATTATTTTTTGAAAAATTTACTATAGAAAAGGCAATCCCTGGCGTAATTAAAATTTGCGACAGTAAAAAATTAATTTGTGAAAAATTTACTATAGAAAAGGCAATCCCTGGCGCAATTAAAATTTGCAACAGTAAAAAATTATTTTTTGCAAAATTTACTGTAGAAAAGGCAATCCTTGGCGCAATTAAAACTTGCGATAGTAAAAAATTATTTTTTGGATAATTTACTATAGAAAAGGCAATCCCTGGCGTATTTAAAATTTGCGACAGTTGAAAATTAGTTTTTGAAAAATTTACTGTAGAAAAGGCAATCCCTGGCGTAATTAAAATTTGCGACAGTAGAAAATTATTTTTTGAATAACTTACTATAGAAAAGGCAATCCCTGGCGCAATTAAAATTTGCGACAGTAAAAAATTATTTTTTGAAAAATGTACTATAGAAAAGGCAATCCCTGGCGCAATTAAAATTTGCAACAGTAAAAAATTATTTTTTGCAAAATTTACTGTAGAAAAGGCAATCCCTGGCGCAATTAAAACTTGCGATAGTAAAAAATTATTTTTTGAATAATTTACTATAGAAAAGGCAATCCCTGGCGTAATTAAAATTTGCGACAGTAGAAAATTATTTTTTGAATAATTTACTATAGAAAAGGCAATCCCTGGCGCAATTAAAATTTGCGACAGTAAAAAATTATTTTTTGAAAAATGTACTATAGAAAAGGCAATCCCTGGCGTAATTAAAATTTGCGACAGTAGAAAATTATTTTTTGAATAATTTACTATAGAAAAGGCAATCCCTGGCGTAATTAAAATTTGCGACAGTAGAAAATTATTTTTTGAATAATTTACTATAGAAAAGGCAATCCCTGGCGGGTTTGAAATTTGCGACAGTAAAAAATTATTTTTTGAATAATTTACTATAGAAAAGGCAATCCCTGGCGTAATTAAAATTTGCCACAGTAAAAAATTATTCTTTGAAAAATTTACTGTAGAAAGGCAATCCCTGGCTCAATTAAAATTTGCGACAGAAGAAAATTATTTTTTGAAAAGTTTACTATAGAAAAGGCAATTCCTGGCGTAATTAAAATTTGCGATAGTAAAAAATTATTTTTTGAATAATTTACTATAGAAAAGGCAATCCCTGGCGGATTTGAAATTTGCGACAGTAAAAAAATAATTTGTGAAAAATTTACCTGGCGAAATTGAAATTTGCGAGAGTAAAAAATTATTTTTTGAATAATTTACTATAGAAAAGGCAATCCCTGGCGAAATTGAAATTTGCGAGAGTAAAAAATTATTTTTTGAATAATTTACTATAGAAAAGGCAATCCCTGGCGTAATTAAAATTTGCGACAGTTGAAAATTATTTTTTGAATAATTTACTATAGAAAAGACAACCCCTGGTGTAATTAAGATTTGCGACAGTAGAAAATTATTTTTTGAATAATTTACTATAGAAAAGGCAATCCCTGGCGTAATCAAAATTTGCGACAGTAGAAAATTATTTTTTGAATAATTTACTATAGAAAAGGCAATCCCTGGCGGATTTGAAATTTGCGACAGTAAAAAATTATTTTTTGAATAATTTACTATAGAAAGGGCAATCCCTGGCGTAATTAAAATTTGCCACAGTAAAAAATTATTTTTTGAAAAATTTACTGTAGAAAGGCAATCCCTGGCTCAATTAAAATTTGCGACAGAAGAAAATTATTTTTTGAAAAGTTTACTATAGAAAAGGCAATTCCTGGCTTAATTAAAATTTGCGATAGTAAAAAATTATTTTTTGAATAATTTACTATAGAAAAGGCAATCCCTGGCGTAATTAAAATTTGCGACAGTTGAAAATTATTTTTTGAATAATTTACTATAGAAAAAACAATCCCTGGCGTAATTAAGATTTGCGACAGTAGAAAATTATTTTTTGAATAATTTACTATAGAAAAGGCAATCCCTGGCGTAATTAAAATTTGCGACAGTAGAAAATTATTTTTTGAATAATTTACTATAGAAAAGGCAATCCCTGGCGTAATTAAAATTTGCGACAGTAGAAAATTATTTTTTGAATAATTTACTATAGAAAAGGCAATCCCTGGCGGATTTGAAATTTGCGACAGTAAAAAATTATTTTTTGAATAATTTACTATAGAAAAGGCAATCCCTGGCGTCATTAAAATTTGCCACATTAAAAAATTATTTTTTGAAAAATTTACTGTAGAAAGGCAATCCCTGGCTCAATTAAAATTTGCGACAGAAGAAAATTATTTTTTGAAAAGTTTACTATAGAAAAGGCAATCCCTGGCGTAATTAAAATTTGCAACAGTAAAAAATTATTTTTTGCAAAATATACTGTAGAAAAGGCAATCCCCGGCGCAATTAAAACTCGCGATATTAAAAAATTATTTTTTGAATAATTTACTATAGAAAAGGCAATCCCTGGCGGATTTGAAATTTGCGACCGTAAAAAATTATTTTTTGAATAATTTACTATAGAAAAGGCAATCCATGGCGTAATTAAAATTTGCGACAGTAGAAAATTATTTTTTGAATAACTTACTATAGAAAAGGCAATCCCTGGCGCAATTAAAATTTGCAACAGTAAAAAATTATTTTTTGCAAAATTTACTGTAGAAAAGGCAATCCCTGGCGCAATTAAAACTTGCGATAGTAAAAAATTATTTTTTGAATAATTTACTATAGAAAAGGCAATCCCTGGCGTAATTAAAATTTGCGAAAGTAGAAAATTATTTTTTGAATAATTTACTATAGAAAAGGCAATCCCTGGCGCAATTAAAATTTGCGACAGTAAAAAATTATTTTTTGAAAAATTTACTATAGAAAAGGTAATCCCTGGGCAATTACAATTTGCGACAGTAAAAAATTATTTTTTGAAAAATTTACTGTAGAAAGGCAATCTCTGGCGCAATTAAAATTTGCGACAGTAGAAAATTATTTTTTGAAAAGTTTACAATAGAAAAGGCAATCCCTGGCGCAATTAAAATTTGCGACAGTAAAAAATTATTTTTTGAATAATTTACTATAGAAAAGGCAATCCCTGGCCCAATTAAAATTTGCGACAGTAAAAAATTATTTTTTTAAATAATTTACTATAGAAAAGGCAATCCCTGGCGTAATTAAAATTTGCGACAGTAAAAAATTAATTTTTGAAAAATTTACTATAGAAAAGGCAATCCCTGGCGTAATTAAAATTTGCGACAGTAAAAAATTAATTTGTGAAAAATTTACTATAGAAAAGGCAATCCCTGGCGCAATTAAAATTTGCAACAGTAAAAAATTATTTTTTGCAAAATTTACTGTAGAAAAGGCAATCCTTGGCGCAATTAAAACTTGCGATAGTAAAAAATTATTTTTTGGATAATTTACTATAGAAAAGGCAATCCCTGGCGTATTTAAAATTTGCGACAGTTGAAAATTAGTTTTTGAAAAATTTACTGTAGAAAAGGCAATCCCTGGCGCAATTAAAATTTGCGACAGTAGAAAATTATTTTTTGAAAAGTTTACTATAGAAAAGGCAATCCCTGGCGCAATTAAAATTTGCGACAGTAAAAAATGATTTTTTGCAAAATTTACTGTAGAAAAGGCAATCCCTGGCGCAATTAAAACTTGCGATAGTAAAAAATTATTTTTTGAATAATTTACTATAGAAAAGGCAATACCTGGCGGATTTGAAATTTGCGACAGTAAAAAATTATTTTTTGAATAATTTACTATAGAAAAGGCAAACCCTGGCGTAATTAAAATTTGCGACAGTAGAAAATTATTTTTTGAATAATTTACTATAGAAAAGGCAATCCCTGGCGTAATTAAAATTTGCGACAATAAAAAATTAATTTGTGAAAAATTTACTATAGAAAAGGCAATCCCTGGCGTAATTAAAATTTGCGACAGTAGAAAATTATTTTTTGAATAATTTACTATAGAAAAGGCAATCCCTGGCGCAATTAAAATTTGCGACAGTAAAAAATTATTTTTTGAAAAATTTACTATAGAAAAGGTAATCCCTGGGCAATTACAATTTGCGATAGTAAAAAATTATTTTTTGGATAATTTACTATAGAAAAGGCAATCCCTGGCGTATTTAAAATTTGCGACAGTTGAAAATTAGTTTTTGAAAAATTTACTGTAGAAAAGGCAATCCCTGGCGCAATTAAAATTTGCAACAGTAAAAAATTATTTTTTGCAAAATTTACTGTAGAAAAGGCAATCCCTGGCGCAATTTAAACTCGCGATAGTAAAAAATTATTTTTTGAATAATTTACTATAGAAAAGGCAATCCCTGGCGGATTTGAAATTTGCGACAGTAAAAAATTATTTTTTGAAAAATTTACTATAGAAAAGGTAATCCCTGGGCAATTACAATTTGCGATAGTAAAAAATTATTTTTTGGATAATTTACTATAGAAAAGGCAATCCCTGGCGTATTTAAAATTTGCGACAGTTGAAAATTAGTTTTTGAAAAATTTACTGTAGAAAAGGCAATCCCTGGCGGATTTGAAATTTGCGACAGTAAAAAATTATTTTTTGAATAATTTACTATAGAAAAGGCAATCCCTGGCGTAATTAAAATTTGCGACAGTAGAAAATTATTTTTTGAATAATTTACTATAGAAAAGGCAATCCCTGGCGCAATTAAAATTTGCGACAGTAAAAAATTATTTTTTGAAAAATTTACTATAGAAAAGGTAATCCCTGGGCAATTACAATTTGCGACAGTAAAAAATTATTTTTTGAAAAATTTACTGTAGAAATGCAATCCCTGGCGCAATTAAAATTTGCGAAAGTAGAAAATTATTTTTTGAAAAGTTTACTATAGAAAAGGCAATCCCTGGCGCAATTAAAATTTGCGACAGTAAAAAATTATTTTTTGAATAATTTACTATAGAAAAGGCAATCCCTGGCGTAATTAAAATTTGCGACAGTAAAAAATTATTTTTTTAAATAATTTACTATAGAAAAGGCAATCCCTGGGATTTTTAAAATTTGCTACAGTAAAAAATTATTTTTTGAATAATTTACTATAGAAAAGGCAATCCCTGGCGTATTTAAAATTTTCGGCAGTAAACAATTATTTTTTGAAAAATTAACTGTAGAAAAGGCAATCCCTGGCCTATTTAAAATTTGCGACAATAAAAAATTAATTTGTGAAAAATTTACCTGGCGAAATTGAAATTTGCGAGAGTAAAAAATTATTTTTTGAATAATTTACTATAGAAAAGGCAATCCCTGGCGTAATTAAAATTTGCGACAGTTGAAAATTATTTTTTGAATAATTTACTATAGAAAAGGCAATCCTTGGCGCACTTAAAATTTGCGACAGTAAAAAATTATTTTTTGAATAATTTACTATAGAAAAGGCAATCCCTGGCGTAATTAAAATTTGCGAAAGTAGAAAATAATTTTTTGAATAATTTACTATAGAAAAGGCAATCCCTGGCGTAATTAAAATTTGCGACAGTATAAAATTATTTTTTGAAAAATTTACTATATAAAAGGCAATCCCTGGCGCAATTAAAATTTTCGACAGTAAAAAGTTATTTTTTGAATAATTTACTATAGAAAAGGCAATCCCTGGCGTATTTAATATTTGCGACATTAAAAAATTATTTTTTGAAAAATTAACTGTAGAAAAGGCAATCCCTGGCCTATTTAAAATTTGCGACAGTAAAAAATTATTTTTTGAATAATTTACTATAGAAAAGGCAATTCCTGGCGTATTTAAAATTTGCGACAGTAAAAAATTATTTCTTGAATAATTTACTATAGAAAAGGCAATCCCTGGCGCAATTAAAATTTTCGACAGTAAAAAATTATTTTTGAATAATTTACTATAGAAAAGGCAATCCCTGGCGTATTTAATATTTGCGACATTAAAAAATTATTTTTTGAAAAATTAACTGTAGAAAAGGCAATCCCTGGCCTATTTAAAATTTGCGACAGTAAAAAATTATTTTTTGAATAATTTACTATAGAAAAGGCAATCCCTGGCGTATTTAAAATTTGCGACAGTAAGAAATTAATTTGTGAGAAATTTACTATAGAAAAGCAATCCCTGGGATATTTAAAATTTGCGACAGTAAAAAATTATTTTTTGAATAATTTACTATAGAAAAGGCAATCCCTGGCGTATTTAAAATTTTCGGCAGTAAACAATTATTTTTTGAAAAATTAACTGTAGAAAAGGCAATCCCTGGCCTATTTAAAATTTGCGACAGTAAAAAATTAATTTGTGAAAAATTTACCTGGCGAAATTGAAATTTGCGAGAGTAAAAAATTATTTTTTGAATAATTTACTATAGAAAAGGCAATCCCTGGCGTAATTAAAATTTGCGACTGTTGAAAATTATTTTTTGAATAATTTACTATAGAAAAGGCAATCCCTGGCGCACTTAAAATTTGCGACAGTAAAAAATTATTTTTTGAATAATTTACTATAGAAAAGGCAATCCCTGGCGTAATTAAAATTTGCGACAGTAGAAAATTATTTTTTGAATAATTTACTATAGAAAAGGCAATCCCTGGCGTAATTAAAATTTGCGACAATATAAAATTATTTTTTGAAAAATTTACTATATAAAAGGCAATCCCTGGCGTATTTAAAATTTGCGACAGTAGAGAATTATTTTTTGAAAAATTTACTATAGAAAAGGCAATCCCTGGCGTATTTAAAATTTGCGACAGTAAAAAATTATTTTTTGAAAAATTTACTATAGAAAAGGCAATCCCTGGCGTATTTAAAATTTGCGACAATATAAAATTAATTTTTGAAAAATTTACTGTAGAAAAGGCAATCCCTGGCGCAATTAAAATTTGCGACAGTAAAAAATTATTTTTTGCAAAATTTACTGTAGAAAAGGCAATCCCTGGCGTATTTAAAATTTGCGACAGTAGAAAATTATTTTTTGAAAAATTTACTATAGAAAAGGCAATCCCTGGCGCAATTAAAATTTGCGACAGTATAAAATTATTTTTCGAAAAATTTACTATATAAAAGGCAATCCCTGGCGTATTTAAAATTTGCGACAGTAGAACATTATTTTTTGAAAAATTTACTATAGAAAAGGCAATCCCTGGCGCAATTAAAACTTGCGACAGTAAAAAATTATTTTTTGAATAATTTACTATAGAAAAGGCAATCCCTGGCGTAATTAAAATTTGCGACAGTAGAAAATTATTTTTTGAATAATTTACTGTAGAAAAGGCAATCCCTGGCGCATTTAAAATTTGCGACAGTAAAAAATTATTTTTTGAAAAATTTACTATAGAAAAGGTAATCCCTGGCGCAATTACAATTTGCGACAGTAAAAAATTATTTTTTGAAAAATTTACTGTAGAAAGGCAATCCCTGGCGCAATTAAAATTTGCGACAGTAGAAAATTATTTTTTGAAAAGTTTACTATAGAAAAGGCAATCCCTGGCGTAATTAAAATTTGCGACAGTAAAAAATTATTTTTTGCAAAATTTACTGTAGAAAAGGTAATCCCTGGCGCAATTAAAACTTGCGATAGTAAAAAATTATTTTTTGAATAATTTACTATAGAAAAGGCAATCCCTGGCGGATTTGAAATTTGCGACAGTAAAAAATTATTTTTTGAATAATTTACTGTAGAAAAGGCAATCCCTGGCGCAATTAAAATTTGCGACAGTAAAAAATTATTTTTTGAATAATTTACTATAGAAAAGGCAATCCCTGGCGTAATTAAAATTTGCGACAGTATAAAATTATTTTTTGAATAATTTACTATAGAAAAGGCAATCCCTGGCGCAATTAAAATTTGCGACAGTAAAAAATTATTTTTTGAATAATTTACTATAGAAAAGGCAATCCCTGGCGTAATTAAAATTTGCGACAGTAGAAAATTATTTTTTGAATAATTTACTATAGAAAAGGCAATCCCTGGCGTAATTAAAATTTGCGACAGTAGAAAATTATTTTTTGAATAATTTACTATAGAAAAGGCAATCCCTGGCGCAATTAAAATTTTCGACAATAAAAAATTAATATTTTGAAAAATTTACTGTAGAAAAAGCAATCCCTGGCGCAATTAAAATTTGCGACAGTAAAAAATTATTTTTTGAATAATTTACTATAGAAAAGGCAATCCCTGGCGTATTTAAAATTTGCAACAGTAAAAAATTATTTTTTGCAAAATTTACTATAGAAAACGCAATCCCTGGCGTATTTAAAATTTGCGACCGTAAAAAATTATTTTTTGCAAAATTTACTATAGAAAAGATAATCCCTGGCGCAATTACAATTTGCGACAGTAAAAAATTATTTTTTTGCAAAATTTACTATAGAAAAGGCAATCCCTGGCGTATTTAAAATTTGCGACAGTATAAAATTATTTTTTGAATAATTTACTATAGAAAAGGCAATCCCTGGCGCAATTAAAATTTGCGACAGTAAAAAATTATTTTTTGAATAATTTACTATAGAAAAGGCAATCCCTGGCGTAATTAAAACTTGCGACAGTAGAAAATTATTTTTTGAATAATTTACTATAGAAAAGGCAATCCCTGGCGTAATTAAAATTTGCGACAGTATAAAATTATTTTTTGAAAAATTTACTATATAAAAGGCAATCCCTGGCGTATTTAAAATTTGCGACAGTAGAAAATTATTTTTTGAAAACTTTACTATAGAAAAGGCAATCCCTGGCGTATTTAAAATTTGCGACAGTAGAGAATTATTTTTTGAAAAATTTACTATAGAAAAGGCAATCCCTGGCGTATTTAAAATTTGCGACAGTAAAAAATTATTTTTTGAAAAATTTACTATAGAAAAGGCAATCCCTGGCGTATTTAAAATTTGCGACAATATAAAATTAATTTTTGAAAAATTTACTGTAGAAAAGGCAATCCCTGGCGCAATTAAAATTTGCGACAGTAAAAAATTATTTTTTGCAAAATTTACTGTAGAAAAGGCAATCCCTGGCGTATTTAAAATTTGCGACAGTAGAAAATTATTTTTTGAAAAATTTACTATAGAAAAGGCAATCCCTGGCGCAATTAAAATTTGCGACAGTATAAAATTATTTTTCGAAAAATTTACTATATAAAAGGCAATCCCTGGCGTATTTAAAATTTGCGACAGTAGAACATTATTTTTTGAAAAATTTACTATAGAAAAGGCAATCCCTGGCGCAATTAAAACTTGCGACAGTAAAAAATTATTTTTTGAATAATTTACTATAGAAAAGGCAATCCCTGGCGTAATTAAAATTTGCGACAGTAGAAAATTATTTTTTGAATAATTTACTGTAGAAAAGGCAATCCCTGGCGCATTTAAAATTTGCGACAGTAAAAAATTATTTTTTGAAAAATTTACTATAGAAAAGGTAATCCCTGGCGCAATTACAATTTGCGACAGTAAAAAATTATTTTTTGAAAAATTTACTGTAGAAAGGCAATCCCTGGCGCAATTAAAATTTGCGACAGTAGAAAATTATTTTTTGAAAAGTTTACTATAGAAAAGGCAATCCCTGGCGTAATTAAAATTTGCGACAGTAAAAAATTATTTTTTGCAAAATTTACTGTAGAAAAGGTAATCCCTGGCGCAATTAAAACTTGCGATAGTAAAAAATTATTTTTTGAATAATTTACTATAGAAAAGGCAATCCCTGGCGGATTTGAAATTTGCGACAGTAAAAAATTATTTTTTGAATAATTTACTGTAGAAAAGGCAATCCCTGGCGCAATTAAAATTTGCGACAGTAAAAAATTATTTTTTGAATAATTTACTATAGAAAAGGCAATCCCTGGCGTAATTAAAATTTGCGACAGTATAAAATTATTTTTTGAATAATTTACTATAGAAAAGGCAATCCCTGGCGCAATTAAAATTTGCGACAGTAAAAAATTATTTTTTGAATAATTTACTATAGAAAAGGCAATCCCTGGCGTAATTAAAATTTGCGACAGTAGAAAATTATTTTTTGAATAATTTACTATAGAAAAGGCAATCCCTGGCGTAATTAAAATTTGCGACAGTAGAAAATTATTTTTTGAATAATTTACTATAGAAAAGGCAATCCCTGGCGCAATTAAAATTTTCGACAATAAAAAATTAATATTTTGAAAAATTTACTGTAGAAAAAGCAATCCCTGGCGCAATTAAAATTTGCGACAGTAAAAAATTATTTTTTGAATAATTTACTATAGAAAAGGCAATCCCTGGCGTATTTAAAATTTGCAACAGTAAAAAATTATTTTTTGCAAAATTTACTATAGAAAACGCAATCCCTGGCGTATTTAAAATTTGCGACCGTAAAAAATTATTTTTTGCAAAATTTACTATAGAAAAGATAATCCCTGGCGCAATTACAATTTGCGACAGTAAAAAATTATTTTTTTGCAAAATTTACTATAGAAAAGGCAATCCCTGGCGTATTTAAAATTTGCGACAGTATAAAATTATTTTTTGAATAATTTACTATAGAAAAGGCAATCCCTGGCGCAATTAAAATTTGCGACAGTAAAAAATTATTTTTTGAATAATTTACTATAGAAAAGGCAATCCCTGGCGTAATTAAAACTTGCGACAGTAGAAAATTATTTTTTGAATAATTTACTATAGAAAAGGCAATCCCTGGCGTAATTAAAATTTGCGACAGTATAAAATTATTTTTTGAAAAATTTACTATATAAAAGGCAATCCCTGGCGTATTTAAAATTTGCGACAGTAGAAAATTATTTTTTGAAAACTTTACTATAGAAAAGGCAATCCCTGGCGCAATTAAAATTTGCGACAGTAAAAAATTATTTTTTGAATAATTTACTATAGAAAAGGCAATCCCTGGCGTAATTAAAATTTGCGACAGTAGAAAATTGTTTTTTGAATAATTTACTATAGAAAAGGCAATACCTGGCGTATTTAAAATTTGCGACAGTAGAAAATTATTTTTTGAATAATTTACTATAGAAAAGGCAATCCCTGGCGCAATTAAAATTTGCGACAGTAAAAAATTATTTTTTGAATAATTTACTATAGAAAAGGCAATCCCTGGCGTAATTAAAATTTGCGATAGTATAAAATTATTTTTTGAAAAATTTACTATATAAAAGGCAATCCCTGGCGTATTTAAAATTTGCGACAGTAGAAAATTATTTTTTGAAAAATTTACTATAAAAAGGCAATCCCTGGCGTAATTAAAATTTGCGACAGTAAAAAATTAATTTGTGAAAAATTTACTATAGAAAAGGCAATCCCGGGGTATTTAGTATTTGCGACATTAAAAAATTATTTTTTGAAAAATTTACTATAGAAAAGGCAATCCCTGGCGTAATTAAAATTTGCGACAGTAAAAAATTATTTTTTGAATAATTTACTATAGAAAAGGCAATCCCTGGCGCAATTAAAATTTGCGACAGTAAATAATTATTTTTTGAATAATTTACTATAGAAAAGGCAATCCCTGGCGTAATTAAAATTTGCGATAGTATAAAATTATTTTTTGAAAAATTTACTATATAAAAGGCAATCCCTGGCGTATTTAAAATTTGCGACAGTAGAAAATTATTTTTTGAAAAATTTACTATAGAAAAGGCAAATCCTTGCGTAATTAAAATTTGCGACAGTAAAAAATTAATTTGTGAAAAATTTACTATAGAAAAGGTAATCCCTGGCGCAATTAAAATTTGCAACAGTAAAAAATTATTTTTTGCAAAATTTACTATAGAAAAGGCAATCCCTGGCGTAATTAAAATTTTCGACAGTAAAAAATTAATATTTTGAAAAATTTACTGTAGAAAAGGCAATCCCTGGCACAATTAAAATTTGCGACAGTAAAAAATTATTTTTTGAATAATTTACTATAGAAAAGGCAATCCCTGGCGTATTTAAAATTTGCGACAGTAAAAAATTATTTTTTGCAAAATTTACTATAGAAAAGGCAATGCCTGGCGTATTTAAAATTTGCGACAGTAAAAAATTATTTTTTGCAAAATTTACTATAGAAAAGGTAATCCCTGTCGCAATTACAATTTGCGACAGTAAAAAATTATTTTTTTGCAAAATTTACTATAGAAAAGGCAATCCCTGGCGTATTTAAAATTTGCGACAGTATAAAATTATTTTTTGAATAATTTACTATAGAAAAGGCAATCCCTGGCGCAATTAAAATTTGCGACAGTAAAAAATTATTTTTTGAATAATTTACTATAGAAAAGGCAATCCCTGGCGTAATTAAAATTTGCGACAGTAGAAAATTATTTTTTGAATAATTTACTATAGAAAAGGCAATCCCTGGCGTAATTAAAATTTGCGACAGTAGAAAATTATTTTTTGAATAATTTACTATAGAAAAGGTAATCCCTGGCGCAATTAAAATTTTCGACAGTAAAAAATTAATATTTTGAAAAATTTACTGTAGAAAAGGCAATCCCTGGCGCAATTAAAATTTGCGACAGTAAAAAAATATTTTTTGAATAATTTACTATAGAAAAGGCAATCCCTGGCGTATTTAAAATTTGCGACAGTAAAAAATTATTTTTTGCAAAATTTACTATAGAAAACGCAATCCCTGGCGTATTTAAAATTTGCGACAGTAAAAAATTATTTTTTGCTAAATTTACTATAGAAAAGGCAATCCCTGGCGCAATTAAAATTTGCGACAGTAAAAAATTATTTTTTGAATAATTTACTATAGAAAAGTCAATCCCTGGCGTAATTAAAATTTGCGACAGTAGAAAATTATTTTTTGAATAATTTACTATAGAAAAGGCAATCCCTGGCGAATTTAAAATTTGCGACAGTAGAAAATTATTTTTTGAAAAATTTACTATAGAAAAGGCAATCCCTGGCGTAATTAAAATTTGCGACAGTAAAAAATTAATTTGTGAAAAATTTACTATAGAAAAGGCAATCCCTGGCCTATTTAATATTTGCGACATTAAAAAATAATTTTTTGAAAAATTTACTATAGAAAAGGCAATCCCTGGCGTATTTAAAATTTGCGACAGAAAAAAATTATTTTTTGAATAATTTACTATAGAAAAGGCAATCCCTGGCGCAATTAAATTTTCGACAGTAAAAAATTATTTTTGAATAATTTACTATAGAAAAGGCAATCCCTGGCGTATTTAATATTTGCGACATTAAAAAATTATTTTTTGAAAAATTAACTGTAGAAAAGGCAATCCCTGGCTTATTTAAATTTGCGACAGTAAAAAATTATTTTTTGAATAATTTACTATAGAAAAGGCAATCCCTGGCGTATTTAAAATTTGCGACAGTAAGAAATTAATTTGTGAGAAATTTACTATAGAAAAGCAATCCCTGGGATATTTAAAATTTGCGACAGTAAAAAATTATTTTTTGAATAATTTACTATAGAAAAGGCAATCCCTGGCGTATTTAAAATTTTCGACAGTAAACAATTATTTTTTGAAAAATTAACTGTAGAAAAGGCAATCCCTGGCCTATTTAAAATTTGCGACAGTAAAAAATTAATTTGTGAAAAATTTACCTGGCGAAATTGAAATTTGCGAGAGTAAAAAATTATTTTTTGAATAATTTACTATAGAAAAGGCAATCCCTGGCGTAATTAAAATTTGCGACAGTTGAAAATTATCTTTTGAATAATTTACTATAGAAAAGGCAATCCCTGGCGCACTTAAAATTTGCGACAGTAAAAAATTATTTTTTGAATAATTTACTATAGAAGGCAATCCCTGGCGTAATTAAAATTTTCTACAGTAGAAAATTATTTTTTGAATAATTTACTATAGAAAAGGCAATCCCTGGCGTAATTAAAATTTGCGACAGTATAAAATTATTTTTTGAAAAATTTACTATACAAAAGGCAATCCTTGGCGTATTTAAAATTTGCGACAGTAGAGAATTATTTTTTTAAAAATTTACTATAGAAAAGGCAATCCCTGGCGTATTTAAAATTTGCGACAGTAAAAAATTATTTTTTGAAAAATTTACTGTAGAAAAGGCAATCCCTGGCGTATTTAAAATTTGCGACAGTATAAAATTAATTTTGAAAAATTTACTGTAGAAAAGGCAATCCCTGGCGCAATTAAAATTTGCGACAGTAAAAAATTATTTTTTGCAAAATTTACTGTAGAAAAGGCAATCCCTGGCGTATTTAAAATTTGCGACAGTAGAAAATTATTTTTTGAAAAATTTACTATAGAAAAGGCAATCCCTGGCGCAATTAAAATTTGCGACAGTATAAAATTATTTTTTGAAAAATTTACTATATAAAAGGCAATCCCTGGCGTATTTAAAATTTGCGACAGTAGAAAATAATTTTTTGAAAAATTTACTATAGAAAAGGCAATCCCTGGCGCAATTAAAACTTGCGACAGTAAAAAAATATTTTTTGAATAATTTACTATAGAAAAGGCAATCCCTGGCGTAATTAAAATTTGCGACAGTAGAAAATTATTTTTTGAATAATTTACTGTAGAAAAGGCAATCCCTGGCGTATTTAAAATTTGCGACAGTTAAAAATTATTTTTTGAAAAATTTACTATAGAAAAGGTAATCCCTGGCGCAATTACAATTTGCGACAGTAAAACATTATTTTTTGAAAAATTTACTGAAGAAAGGCAATCCCTGGCGCAATTAAAATTTGCGACAGTAGAAAATTATTTTTTGAAAAGTTTACTATAGAAAAGGCAATCCTTGGCGTAATTAAAATTTGCGACAGTAAAAAATTATTTTTTGCAAAATTTACTGTAGAAAAGGCAATCCCTGGCGCAATTAAAACTTGCGATAGTAAAAAATTATTTTTTGAATAATTTACTATAGAAAAGGCAATTCCTGGCGGATTTGAAATTTGCGACAGTAAAAATTATTTTTTGAATAATTTACTATAGAAAATGCAATCCCTGGCGCAATTAAAATTTGCGACAGTAAAAAATTATTTTTTGAATAATTTACT
The DNA here is from genome assembly GCA_963930735.1 of Dioctria linearis. Taxonomy (NCBI): domain Eukaryota; kingdom Metazoa; phylum Arthropoda; class Insecta; order Diptera; family Asilidae; genus Dioctria; species Dioctria linearis. The sequence continues at coordinate 91,736 of CAWVNZ010002236.1, read as the reverse complement.
ATAGAAAAGGTAATCCCTGGCGTAATTAAAATTTGCGACAGTATAAAATTATTTTTTGAATAATTTACTATAGAAAAGGCAATCCCTGGCGCAATTAACATTTGCGACAGTAAAAAATTATTTTTTGAATAATTTACTATAGAAAAGGCAATCCCTGGCGTAATTAAAATTTGCGACAGTAGAAAATTATTTTTTGAATAATTTACTATAGAAAAGGCAATCCCTGGCGTAATTAAAATTTGCGACAGTAGAAAATTATTTTTTGAATAATTTACTATAGAAAAGGCAATCCCTGGCGCAATTAAAATTTTCGACAGTAAAAAATTAATATTTTGAAAAATTTACTGTAGAAAAGGCAATCCCTGGCGCAATTAAAATTTGCGACAGTAAAAAATTATTTTTTGAATAATTTACTATAGAAAAGGCAATCCCTGGCTTATTTAAAATTTGCGACAGTAAAAAATTATTTTTTGCAAAATTTACTATAGAAAACGCAATCCCTGGCGTATTTAAAATTTGCGACAGTAAAAAATTATTTTTTGCAAAATTTACTATAGAAAAGATAATCCCTGGCGCAATTACAATTTGCGACAGTAAAAAATTATTTTTTTGCAAAATTTACTATAGAAAAGGCAATCCCTGGCGTATTTAAAATTTGCGACAGTATAAAATTATTTTTTGAATAATTTACTATAGAAAAGGCAATCCCTGGCGCAATTAAAATTTGCGACAGTAAAAAATTATTTTTTGAATAATTTACTATAGAAAAGGCAATCCCTGGCGTAATTAAAATTTGCGACAGTAGAAAATTATTTTTTGAATAATTTACTATAGAAAAGGCAATCCCTGGCGTAATTAAAATTTGCGATAGTATAAAATTATTTTTTGAAAAATTTACTATATAAAAGGCAATCCCTGGCGTATTTAAAATTTGCGACAGTAGAAAATTATTTTTTGAAAAATTTACTATAAAAAGGCAATCCCTGGCGTAATTAAAATTTGCGACAGTAAAAAATTAATTTGTGAAAAATTTACTATAGAAAAGGCAATCCCGGGGTATTTAGTATTTGCGACATTAAAAAATTATTTTTGAAAAATTTACTATAGAAAAGGCAATCCCTGGCGTAATTAAAATTTGCGACAGTAAAAAATTATTTTTTGAATAATTTACTATAGAAAAGGCAATCCCTGGCGCAATTAAAATTTGCGACAGTAAATAATTATTTTTTGAATAATTTACTATAGAAAAGGCAATCCCTGGCGTAATTAAAATTTGCGATAGTATAAAATTATTTTTTGAAAAATTTACTATATAAAAGGCAATCCCTGGCGTATTTAAAATTTGCGACAGTAGAAAATTATTTTTTGAAAAATTTACTATAGAAAAGGCAAATCCTTGCGTAATTAAAATTTGCGACAGTAAAAAATTAATTTGTGAAAAATTTACTATAGAAAAGGTAATCCCTGGCGCAATTAAAATTTGCAACAGTAAAAAATTATTTTTTGCAAAATTTACTATAGAAAAGGCAATCCCTGGCGTAATTAAAATTTTCGACAGTAAAAAATTAATATTTTGAAAATTTACTGTAGAAAAGGCAATCCCTGGCACAATTAAAATTTGCGACAGTAAAAAATTATTTTTTGAATAATTTACTATAGAAAAGGCAATCCCTGGCGTATTTAAAATTTGCGACAGTAAAAAATTATTTTTTGCAAAATTTACTATAGAAAAGGCAATGCCTGGCGTATTTAAAATTTGCGACAGTAAAAAATTATTTTTTGCAAAATTTACTATAGAAAAGGTAATCCCTGTCGCAATTACAATTTGCGACAGTAAAAAATTATTTTTTTGCAAAATTTACTATAGAAAAGGCAATCCCTGGCGTATTTAAAATTTGCGACAGTATAAAATTATTTTTTGAATAATTTACTATAGAAAAGGCAATCCCTGGCGCAATTAAAATTTGCGACAGTAAAAAATTATTTTTTGAATAATTTACTATAGAAAAGGCAATCCCTGGCGTAATTAAAATTTGCGACAGTAGAAAATTATTTTTTGAATAATTTACTATAGAAAAGGCAATCCCTGGCGTAATTAAAATTTGCGACAGTAGAAAATTATTTTTTGAATAATTTACTATAGAAAAGGTAATCCCTGGCGCAATTAAAATTTTCGACAGTAAAAAATTAATATTTTGAAAAATTTACTGTAGAAAAGGCAATCCCTGGCGCAATTAAAATTTGCGACAGTAAAAAAATATTTTTTGAATAATTTACTATAGAAAAGGCAATCCCTGGCGTATTTAAAATTTGCGACAGTAAAAAATTATTTTTTGCAAAATTTACTATAGAAAACGCAATCCCTGGCGTATTTAAAATTTGCGACAGTAAAAAATTATTTTTTGCTAAATTTACTATAGAAAAGGCAATCCCTGGCGCAATTAAAATTTGCGACAGTAAAAAATTATTTTTTGAATAATTTACTATAGAAAAGTCAATCCCTGGCGTAATTAAAATTTGCGACAGTAGAAAATTATTTTTTGAATAATTTACTATAGAAAAGGCAATCCCTGGCGAATTTAAAATTTGCGACAGTAGAAAATTATTTTTTGAAAAATTTACTATAGAAAAGGCAATCCCTGGCGTAATTAAAATTTGCGACAGTAAAAAATTAATTTGTGAAAAATTTACTATAGAAAAGGCAATCCCTGGCCTATTTAATATTTGCGACATTAAAAAATAATTTTTTGAAAAATTTACTATAGAAAAGGCAATCCCTGGCGTATTTAAAATTTGCGACAGAAAAAAATTATTTTTTGAATAATTTACTATAGAAAAGGCAATCCCTGGCGCAATTAAATTTTCGACAGTAAAAAATTATTTTTGAATAATTTACTATAGAAAAGGCAATCCCTGGCGTATTTAATATTTGCGACATTAAAAAATTATTTTTTGAAAAATTAACTGTAGAAAAGGCAATCCCTGGCTTATTTAAAATTTGCGACAGTAAAAAATTATTTTTTGAATAATTTACTATAGAAAAGGCAATCCCTGGCGTATTTAAAATTTGCGACAGTAAGAAATTAATTTGTGAGAAATTTACTATAGAAAAGCAATCCCTGGGATATTTAAAATTTGCGACAGTAAAAAATTATTTTTTGAATAATTTACTATAGAAAAGGCAATCCCTGGCGTATTTAAAATTTTCGACAGTAAACAATTATTTTTTGAAAAATTAACTGTAGAAAAGGCGATCCCTGGCCTATTTAAAATTTGCGACAGTAAAAAATTAATTTGTGAAAAATTTACCTGGCGAAATTGAAATTTGCGAGAGTAAAAAATTATTTTTTGAATAATTTACTATAGAAAAGGCAATCCCTGGCGTAATTAAAATTTGCGACAGTTGAAAATTATCTTTTGAATAATTTACTATAGAAAAGGCAATCCCTGGCGCACTTAAAATTTGCGACAGTAAAAAATTATTTTTTGAATAATTTACTATAGAAGGCAATCCCTGGCGTAATTAAAATTTTCTACAGTAGAAAATTATTTTTTGAATAATTTACTATAGAAAAGGCAATCCCTGGCGTAATTAAAATTTGCGACAGTATAAAATTATTTTTTGAAAAATTTACTATACAAAAGGCAATCCTTGGCGTATTTAAAATTTGCGACAGTAGAGAATTATTTTTTTAAAAATTTACTATAGAAAAGGCAATCCCTGGCGTATTTAAAATTTGCGACAGTAAAAAATTATTTTTTGAAAAATTTACTGTAGAAAAGGCAATCCCTGGCGTATTTAAAATTTGCGACAGTATAAAATTAATTTTTGAAAAATTTACTGTAGAAAAGGCAATCCCTGGCGCAATTAAAATTTGCGACAGTAAAAAATTATTTTTTGCAAAATTTACTGTAGAAAAGGCAATCCCTGGCGTATTTAAAATTTGCGACAGTAGAAAATTATTTTTTGAAAAATTTACTATAGAAAAGGCAATCCCTGGCGCAATTAAAATTTGCGACAGTATAAAATTATTTTTTGAAAAATTTACTATATAAAAGGCAATCCCTGGCGTATTTAAAATTTGCGACAGTAGAAAATAATTTTTTGAAAAATTTACTATAGAAAAGGCAATCCCTGGCGCAATTAAAACTTGCGACAGTAAAAAAATATTTTTTGAATAATTTACTATAGAAAAGGCAATCCCTGGCGTAATTAAAATTTGCGACAGTAGAAAATTATTTTTTGAATAATTTACTGTAGAAAAGGCAATCCCTGGCGTATTTAAAATTTGCGACAGTTAAAAATTATTTTTTGAAAAATTTACTATAGAAAAGGTAATCCCTGGCGCAATTACAATTTGCGACAGTAAAACATTATTTTTTGAAAAATTTACTGAAGAAAGGCAATCCCTGGCGCAATTAAAATTTGCGACAGTAGAAAATTATTTTTTGAAAAGTTTACTATAGAAAAGGCAATCCTTGGCGTAATTAAAATTTGCGACAGTAAAAAATTATTTTTTGCAAAATTTACTGTAGAAAAGGCAATCCCTGGCGCAATTAAAACTTGCGATAGTAAAAAATTATTTTTTGAATAATTTACTATAGAAAAGGCAATTCCTGGCGGATTTGAAATTTGCGACAGTAAAAAATTATTTTTTGAATAATTTACTATAGAAAATGCAATCCCTGGCGCAATTAAAATTTGCGACAGTAAAAATTATTTTTTGAATAATTTACTATAGAAAAGGTAATCCCTGGCGTAATTAAAATTTGCGACAGTATAAAATTATTTTTTGAATAATTTACTATAGAAAAGGCAATCCCTGGCGCAATTAACATTTGCGACAGTAAAAAATTATTTTTTGAATAATTTACTATAGAAAAGGCAATCCCTGGCGTAATTAAAATTTGCGACAGTAGAAAATTATTTTTTGAATAATTTACTATAGAAAAGGCAATCCCTGGCGTAATTAAAATTTGCGACAGTAGAAAATTATTTTTTGAATAATTTACTATAGAAAAGGCAATCCCTGGCGCAATTAAAATTTTCGACAGTAAAAAATTAATATTTTGAAAAATTTACTGTAGAAAAGGCAATCCCTGGCGCAATTAAAATTTGCGACAGTAAAAAATTATTTTTGAATAATTTACTATAGAAAAGGCAATCCCTGGCTTATTTAAAATTTGCGACAGTAAAAAATTATTTTTGCAAAATTTACTATAGAAAACGCAATCCCTGGCGTATTTAAAATTTGCGACAGTAAAAAATTATTTTTTGCAAAATTTACTATAGAAAAGATAATCCCTGGCGCAATTACAATTTGCGACAGTAAAAAATTATTTTTTTGCAAAATTTACTATAGAAAAGGCAATCCCTGGCGTATTTAAAATTTGCGACAGTATAAAATTATTTTTTGAATAATTTACTATAGAAAAGGCAATCCCTGGCGCAATTAAAATTTGCGACAGTAAAAAATTATTTTTTGAATAATTTACTATAGAAAAGGCAATCCCTGGCGTAATTAAAATTTGCGACAGTAGAAAATTATTTTTTGAATAATTTACTATAGAAAAGGCAATCCCTGGCGTAATTAAAATTTGCGACAGTATAAAATTATTTTTTGAAAAATTTACTATATAAAAGGCAATCCCTGGCGTATTTAAAATTTGCGACAGTAGAAAATTATTTTTTGAAAAATTTACTATAGAAAGGCAATCCCTGGCGCAAAAAATTTGAAACAGTAAAAAATTATTTTTTGAATAATTTACTATAGAAAAGGCAATCCTGGCGTAATTAAAATTTGCGACAGTAGAAAATTATTTTTTGAATAATTTACTATAGAAAAGGCAATCCCTGGCTTATTTAAAATTTGCGACAGTAGAAAATTATTTTTTGAATAATTTACTATAGAAAAGGCAATCCCTGGCGCAATTAAAATTTGCGACAGTAAAAAATTATTTTTTGAATAATTTACTATAGAAAAGGCAATCCCTGGCGTAATTAAAATTTGCGATAGTATAAAATTATTTTTTGAGAAATTTACTATATAAAAGGCAATCCCTGGCGTATTTAAAATTTGCGACAGTAGAAAATTATTTTTTGAAAAATTTACTATAAAAAGGCAATCCCTGGCGTAATTAAAATTTGCGACAGTAAAAAATTAATTTGTGAAAAATTTACTATAGAAAAGGCAATCCCTGGCGTATTTAATATTTGCGACATTAAAAAATTATTTTTTGAAAAATTTACTATAGAAAAGGCAATCCCTGGCGCAATTACAATTTGCGACAGTAAAAAATAATTTTTTGAAAAATTTACTGTAGAAAGGCAATCCCTGGCGCAATTAAAATTTGCGACAGTAAAAAATTATTTTTTGCAAAATTTATTGTAGAAAAGGCAATCCCTGGCGCAATTAAAACTTGCGATAGTAAAAAATTATTTTTTGAATAATTTACTATAGAAAAGGCAATCCCTGGCGGATTTGAAATTTGCGACAGTAAAAAATTATTTTTTGAATAATTTACTATAGAAAAGGCAATCCCTGGCGTAATTAAAATTTGCGACAGTAGAAAATTATTTTTTGAATAATTTACTATAGAAAAGGCAGTCCCTGGCGCAATTAAAATTTGCGACAGTAAAAAATTATTTTTTGAACAATTTACTATAGAAAAGGCAATCCCTGGCGTAATTAAAATTTTGCGACAGTAAAAAATTAATTTGTGAAAAATTTACTATAGAAAAGGCAATCCGTGGCGTAATTGAAAATTGCGACAGTTTAAAATTATTTTTTGAAAAATTTACTATATAAAAGGCAATCCCTGGCGTATTTAAAATTTGCGACAATAGAAAATTAGTTTTTGAAAAATTTACTATAGAAAAGGCAATCCCTGGCGTAATTAAAATTTGCGACAGTAGACAATTATTTTTTGAATAATTTACTATAGAAAATGCAATCCCTGGCGTAATTAAAATTTGCGAAAGTATAAAATTATTTTTTGAAAAATTTAGTATATAAAAGGCAATCCCTGGCGTATTTAAAATTTGCGACAGTAGAAAATTATTTTTTGAAAAATTTACTATAGAAAAGGCAATCCCTGGCGCAATTAAAATTTGCGACAGTAAAAAATTATTTTTTGAATAATTTACTATAGAAAAGGCAATCCCTGGCGTAATTAAAATTTGCGACAGTAGAAAATTATTTTTTGAATAATTTACTATAGAAAAGGCAATCCCTGGCGTAATTAAAATTTGCGACAGTAGAAAATTAGTTTTTGAAAAATTTACTATAGAAAAGGCAATCCCTGGCGTAATTAAAATTTGCGACAGTAGACAATTATTTTTTGAATAATTTACTATAGAAAATGCAATCCCTGGCGTAATTAAAATTTGCGAAAGTATAAAATTATTTTTTGAAAAATTTAGTATATAAAAGGCAATCCCTGGCGTATTTAAAATTTGCGACAGTAGAAAATTATTTTTTGAAAAATTTACTATAGAAAAGGCAATCCCTGGCGCAATTAAAATTTGCGACAGTAAAAAATTATTTTTTGAATAATTTACTATAGAAAAGGCAATCCCTGGCGTAATTAAAATTTGCGACAGTAGAAAATTATTTTTTAAATAATTTACTATAGAAAAGGCAATCCCTGGCGCAATTAAAATTTGCGACAGTAAAAAATTATTTGTTGAATAATTTACTATAGAAAAGGCAATCCCTGGCGTAATTAAAATTTGCGACATTAGAAAATTATTTTTTGAATAATTTACTAGAGAAATGGCAATCCCTGGCGTATTTAAAATTTGCGACAGTAAAAAATTATTTTTTGAATAATTTACTATAGAAAAGGCAATCCCTGGCGTAATTAAAATTTGCGACAGTAGAAAATTAGTTTTTGAATAATTTACTATAGAAAAGGCAATCCCTGGCGTAATTAAAAATTGCGACAGTATAAAATTATTTTTTGAAAAATTTACTATATAAAAGGCAATCCCTGGCGTATTTAAAATTTGCGACAGTAGAAAATTATTTTTTGAAAAATTTACTATAGAAAAGGCAATCCCTGGCGTAATTAAAATTTGCGACAGTAAAAAATTAATTTGTGAAAAATTTACTATAGAAAAGGCATTCCCTGGCGCAATTAAAATTTGCAACAGTAAAAAATTATTTTTTGCAAAATTTACTGTAGAAAAGGCAATCCCTGGCGCAATTAAAACTTGCGATAGTAAAAAATTATTTTTTGAATAACTTACTATAGAAAAGGCAATCCCTGGCGGATTTGAAATTTGCGACAGTAAAAAATTATTTTTTGAATAATTTACTATAGAAAAGGCAATCCCTGGCGTATTTAAAATTTGCGACAGTAAAAAATTATTTTTTGAATAATTTACTATAGAAAAGGCAATCCCTGGCGTAATTAAAATTTGCGATAGTAAAAAATTATTTTTTGAATAATTTACTATAGAAAAAGGCAATCCCTGGCGTAATTAAAATTTGCGACAGTAGAAAATTATTTTTTGAATAATTTACTATTGAAAAGGCAATCCCTGGCGCAATTAAAATTTGCGACAGTAAAAAATTATTTTTTGAAAAAATTTTACTATAGAAAAGGTAATCCCTGGGCGCAATTACAAATTGCGACAGTAAAAAATTATTTTTTGAAAAATTTACTGTAGAAAGGCAATCCCTGGCGCAATTAAAACTTGCGATAGTAAAAAATTATTTTTTGAATAATTTACTATAGAAAAGGCAATCCCTGGCGTAATTAAAATTTGCGACAGTAGAAAATTATTTTTTGAATAATTTACTATAGAAAAGGCAATCCCTGGCCTATTTAAAATTTGCGACAGTAAAAAATTATTTTTTGAATAATTTACTATAGAAAAGGCAATCCCTGGCGTATTTAAAATTTGCGACAGTAAGAAATTAATTTGTGAAAAATTTACTATAGAAAAGGCAATCCCTGGGTTAGTTAAAATTTGCGACAGTAAAAAATTATTTTTTGAATAATTTACTATAGAAAAGGCAATCCCTGGCGTATTTAAAATTTGAGACAGTAAAAAATTAATTTGTGAAAAATTTACCTGGCGAAATTGAAATTTGCGAGAGTAAAAAATTATTTTTTGAATAATTTACTATAGAAAAGGCAATCCCTGGCGTAATTAAAATTTGCGACAGTTGAAAATTATTGTTTTGAATAATTTACTATAGAAAAGGCAATCCCTGGCGCACTTAAAATTTGCGACAGTAAAAAAATATTTTTTGAATAATTTACTATAGAAAAGGCAATCCCTGGCGTAATTAAAATGTGCGACAGTAGAAAATTATTTTTTGAATAATTTACTATAGAAAAGGCAATCCCTGGCGCAATTAAAATTTGCGACAGTAAAATATTATTTTTTGAAAAATTTACTATAGAAAAGGTAATCCCTGGCGCAATTACAATTTGCGACAGTAAAAAATTATTTTTTGAAAAATTTACTGTAGAAAGGCAATCCCTGGCGTAATTAAAATTTGCGACAGTAAAAAATTAATTTGTGAAAAATTTACTATAGAAAAGGCATTCCCTGGCGCAATTAAAATTTGCAACAGTAAAAAATTATTTTTTGCAAAATTTACTGTAGAAAAGGCAATCCCTGGCGCAATTAAAACTTGCAATAGTAAAAAATTATTTTTTGAATAACTTACTATAGAAAAGGCAATCCCTGGCGGATTTGAAATTTGCGACAGTAAAAAATTATTTTTTGAATAATTTACTATAGAAAAGGCAATCCCTGGCGTATTTAAAATTTGCGACAGTAAAAAATTATTTTTTGAATAATTTACTATAGAAAAGGCAATCCTTGGCGTAATTAAAATTTGCGATAGTAAAAAATTATTTTTTTGAATAATTTACTATAGAAAAGGCAATCCCTGGCGTAATTAAAATTTGCGACAGTAGAAAATTATTTTTTGAATAATTTACTATTGAAAAGGCAATCCCTGGCGCAATTAAAATTTGCGACAGTAAAAAATTATTTTTTGAAAAAATTTACTATAGAAATGGTAATCCCTGGCGCAATTACAAATTGCGACAGTAAAAAATTATTTTTTGAAAAATTTACTGTAGAAAGGCAATCCCTGGCGCAATTAAAACTTGCGATAGTAAAAAATTATTTTTTGAATAATTTACTATAGAAAAGGCAATCCCTGGCGTAATTAAAATTTGCGACAGTAGAAAATTATTTTTTGAATAATTTACTATAGAAAAGGCAATCCCTGGCCTATTTAAAATTTGCGACAGTAAAAAATTATTTTTTGAATAATTTACTATAGAAAAGGCAATCCCTGGCGTATTTAAAATTTGCGACAGTAAGAAATTATTTTGTGAAAAATTTACTATAGAAAAGGCAATCCCTGGGATAATTAAAATTTGCGACAGTAAAAATTATTTTTGAATAATTTACTATAGAAAAGGCAATCCCTGGCGTATTTAAAATTTGAGACAGTAAAAAATTAATTTGTGAAAAATTTACCTGGCGAAATTGAAATTTGCGAGAGTAAAAAATTATTTTTTGAATAATTTACTATAGAAAAGGCAATCCCTGGCGTAATTAAAATTTGCGACAGTTGAAAATTATTTTTTGAATAATTTACTATAGAAAAGGCAATCCCTGGCGCACTTAAAATTTGCGACAGTAAAAAAATATTTTTTGAATAATTTACTATAGAAAAGGCAATCCCTGGCGTAATTAAAATGTGCGACAGTAGAAAATTATTTTTTGAATAATTTACTATAGAAAAGGCAATCCCTGGCGCAATTAAAATTTGCGACAGTAAAAAATTATTTTTTGAAAAATTTACTATAGAAAAGGTAATCCCTGGCGCAATTACAATTTGCGACAGTAAAAAATTATTTTTTGAAAAATTTACTGTAGAAAGGCAATCCCTGGCGCAATTAAAATTTGCGACAGTAGAAAATTATTTTTTGAAATGTTTACTATAGAAAAGGCAATCCCTGGCGGATTTGAAATTTGCGACAGTAAAAAATTATTTTTTGAATAATTTACTATAGAAAAGGCAATCCCTGGCGTATTTAAAATTTGCGACAGTAAAAAATTATTTTTTGAATAATTTACTATAGAAAAGGCAATCCCTGGCGTAATTAAAATTTGCGATAGTAAAAAATTATTTTTTGAATAATTTACTATAGAAAAGGCAATCCCTGGCGTAATTAAAATTTGCGACAGTAGAAAATTATTTTTTGAATAATTTACTATTGAAAAGGCAATCCCTGGCGCAATTAAAATTTGCGACAGTAAAAAATTATTTTTTGAAAAATTGACTATAGAAAAGGTAATCCCTGGCGCAATTACAAATTGCGACAGTAAAAAATTATTTTTTGAAAAATTTACTGTAGAAAGGCAATCCCTGGCGCAATTAAAACTTGCGATAGTAAAAAATTATTTTTTGAATAATTTACTATAGAAAAGGCAATCCCTGGCGTAATTAAAATTTGCGACAGTAGAAAATTATTTTTTGAATAATTTACTATAGAAAAGGCAATCCCTGGCCTATTTAAATTTTGCGACAGTAAAAAATTATTTTTTGAATAATTTACTATAGAAAAGGCAATCCCTGGCGTATTTAAAATTTGCGACAGTAAGAAATTAATTTGTGAAGAATTTACTATAGAAAAGGCAATCCCTGGGATAATTAAAATTTGCGACAGTAAAAAATTATTTTTTGAATAATTTACTATAGAAAAGGCAATCCCTGGCGTATTTAAAATTTGAGACAGTAAAAAATTAATTTGTGAAAAATTTACCTGGCGAAATTGAAATTTGCGAGAGTAAAAAATTATTTTTTGAATAATTTACTATAGAAAAGGCAATCCCTGGCGTAATTAAAATTTGCGACAGTTGAAAATTATTTTTTGAATAATTTACTATAGAAAAGGCAATCCCTGGCGCACTTAAAATTTGCGACAGTAAAAAAATATTTTTTGAATAATTTACTATAGAAAAGGCAATCCCTGGCGTAATTAAAATGTGCGACAGTAGAAAATTATTTTTTGAATAATTTACTATAGAAAAGGCAATCCCTGGCGCAATTAAAATTTGCGACAGTAAAAAATTATTTTTTGAAAAATTTACTATAGAAAAGGTAATCCCTGGCGCAATTACAATTTGCGACAGTAAAAAATTATTTTTTGAAAAATTTACTGTAGAAAGGCAATCCCTGGCGCAATTAAAATTTGCGACAGTAGAAAATTATTTTTTGAAACGTTTACTATAGAAAAGGCAATCCCTGGCGCAATTAAAATTTGCGACAGTAAAAAATTATTTTTTGCAAAATTTACTGTAGAAAAGGCAATCCCTGGCGCAATTAAAACTTGCGATAGTAAAAAATTATTTTTTGAATAATTTACTATAGAAAAGGCAATCCCTGGCGGATTTGAAATTTGCGACAGTAAAAAATTATTTTTTGAATAATTTACTATAGAAAAGGCAATCCCTGGCGTAATTAAAATTTGCGACAGTAGAAAATTATTTTTTGAATAATTTACTATAAAAAAGGCAATCCCTGGCGCAATTAAAATTTGCGACAGTAAAAAATTATTTTTTGAATAATTTACTATAGAAAAGGCAATCCCTGGCGTAATTAAAATTTGCGACAGTAGAAAATTATTTTTTGAATAATTTACTATAGAAAAGGCAATCCCCTGGCGGATTTGAAATTTGCGACAGTAAAAAATTATTTTTTGAATAATTTACTACAGAAAAGGCAATCCATGGCGTAATTAAAATTTGCGACAGTAGAAAATTATTTTTTGAATAATTTACTATAGAAAAGGCAATCCCTGAAGCAATTAAAATTTGAGACAGTAAAATATTATTTTTGAATAATTTACTATAGAAAAGGCAATCCCTGGCGTAATTAAAATTTGCGACAGTAGAAAATTATTTTTTGAATATTTTACTATAGAAAAGGCAATCCCTGGCGTATTTAAAATTTGCGACAGTAAAAAATTATTTTTTGAATAATTTACTATAGAAAAGGCAATCCCTGGCGTATTTAAAATTTGCGACAGTAAAAAATTATTTTTTTGAATAATTTACTATAGAAAAGGCAATCCCTGGCGTAATTAAAAATTTGCGACAGTATAAAATTATTTTTTGAAAAATTTACTATATAAAAGGCAATCCCTGGCGTAATTAAAATCTGCGACAGTAAAAAATTAGTTTTTGAAAAATTTACTGTAGAAAAGGCAATCCCTGGCGCAATTAAAATTTGCGACAGTAGAAAATTATTTTTTGAATAATTTACTATAGAAAAGGCAATCCCTGGCGCAATTAAAATTTCCGACAGTAAAAAATTATTTTTTGAAAAATTTACTATAGAAAAGGCAATTCCTGGCGTATTTAAAATTTGCGACAGTATAAAATTAATTTTTGAAAAATTTACTGTAGAAAAGGCAATCCCTGGCGCAATTAAAATTTGCGACAGTAAAAAATTATTTTTTGAAAAATTTACTATAGAAAATGCAATCCCTGGCGTATTTAATATTTGCGACAGTAAAAAATTATTTTTTGAAAAATTTACTATAGAAAATTTAATCCCTGGCGCAATTACAATTTGCGACAGTAAAAAATTATTTTTTTGCAAAATTTACTATAGAAAAGGCAATCCCTGGCGTATTTAAAATTTGCGACAGTAAAAAATTAATTTTTGAAAAATTTACTACAGAAAAGGCAATCCCTAGCGCAATTAAAATTTGCGACAGTAAAAAATTAATTTGTGAATAATTTACTATAGAAAAGGCAATCCCTGGCGTAATTAAAATTTGCGACAGTAGACAATTATTTTTTGAATAATTTACTATAGAAAAGGCAATCACTGGCGTAATTAAAATTTGCGAAAGTATAAAATTATTTTTTGAAAAATTTACTATATAAAAGGCAATCCCTGGCGTATTTAAAATTTGCGACAGTAGAAAATTATTTTTTGAAAAATTTACTATAGAAAAGGCAATCCCTGGCGCAATTAAAATTTGCGACAGTAAAAAATTATTTTTTGAAAAATTTACTATAGAAAAGGTAATCCCTGGCGCAATTACAATTTGCGACAGTAAAAAATTATTTTTTGAAAAATTTACTGTAGAAAGGCAATCCCTGGCGCAATTAAAATTTGCGACAGTAGAAAATTATTTTTTGAAAAGTTTACTATAGAAAAGGCAATCCCTGGCGCAATTAAAATTTGCGACAGTAAAAAATTATTTTTTTCAAAATTTACTGTAGAAAAGGCCATCCCTGGCGCAATTAAAACTTGCGATAGTAAAAAATTATTTTTTGAATAATTTACTATAGAAAAGGCAATCCCTGGCGGATTTGAAATTTGCGACAGTAAAAAATTATTTTTTGAATAATTTACTATAGAAAAGGCAATCCCTGGCGTATTTAAAATTTGCGACAGTAAAAAATTATTTTTTGAATAATTTACTATAGAAAAGGCAATCCCTGGCGTAATTAAAATTTGCGATAGTAAAAAATTATTTTTTGAATAATTTACTATAGAAAAGGCAATCCCTGGCGTAATTAAAATTTGCGACAGTAGAAAATTATTTTTTGAATAATTTACTATTGAAAAGGCAATCCCTGGCGCAATTAAAATTTGCGACATTAAAAAATTATTTTTTGAAAAATTTACTATAGAAAAGGTAATCCCTGGCGCAATTACAAATTGCGACAGTAAAAAATTATTTTTTGAAAAATTTACTGTAGAAAGGCAATCCCTGGCGCAATTAAAACTTGCGATAGTAAAAAATTATTTTTTGAATAATTTACTATAGAAAAGGCAATCCCTGGCGTAATTAAAATTTGCGACAGTAGAAAATTATTTTTTGAATAATTTACTATAGAAAAGGTAATCCCTGGCGCAATTACAATTTGCGACAGTAAAAAATTATTTTTTGAAAAATTTACTATAGAAAAGGTAATCCCTGGCGCAATTACAATTTGCGACAGTAAAAGATTATTTTTTGAAAAATTTACTGTAGAAAGGCAATCCCTGGCGCAATTAAAATTTGCGACAGTAGAAAATTATTTTTTGAAAAGTTTACTATAGAAAAGGCAATCCCTGGCGCAATTAAAATTTGCGACAGTAAAAAATTATTTTTTGCAAAATTTACTGTAGAAAAGACAATCCCTGGCGCAATTAAAACTTGCGATAGTAAAAAATTATTTTTTGAATAATTTACTATAGAAAAGGCAATCCCTGGCGGATTTGAAATTTGCGACAGTAAAAAATTATTTTTTGAATAATTTACTATAGAAAAGGCAATCCCTGGCGTAATTAAAATTTGCGACAGTAGAAAATTATTTTTGAATAATTTACTATAAAAAAGGCAATCCCTGGCGCAATTAAAATTTGCGACAGTAAAAAATTATTTTTTGAATAATTTACTATAGAAAAGGCAATCCCTGACGTAATTAAAATTTGCGACAGTAGAAAATTATTTTTTGAATAATTTACTATAGAAAAGGCAATCCCTGGCGGATTTGAAATTTGCGACAGTAAAAAATTATTTTTTGAATAATTTACTATAGAAAAGGCAATCCATGGCGTAATTAAAATTTGCGACAGTAGAAAATTATTTTTTGAATAATTTACTATAGAAAAGGCAATCCCTGAAGCAATTAAAATTTGAGACAGTAAAATATTATTTTTTGAATAATTTACTATAGAAAAGGCAATCCCTGGCGTAACTAAAATTTGCGACAGTAGAAAATTATTTTTTGAATAATTTACTATAGAAAAGGCAATCCCTGGCGTATTTAAAATTTGCGACAGTAAAAAATTATTTTTTGAATAATTTACTATAGAAAAGGCAATCCCTGGCGTATTTAAAATTTGCGACAGTAAAAAATTATTTTTTGAATAATTTACTATAGAAAAGGCAATCCCTGGCGTAATTAAAATTTGCGACAGTATAAAATTATTTTTTGAAAAATTTACTATATAAAAGGCAATCCCTGGCGTAATTAAAATCTGCGACAGTAAAAAATTAGTTTTTGAAAAATTTACTGTAGAAAAGGCAATCCCTGGCGCAATTAAAATTTGCGACAGTAGAAAATTATTTTTTGAATAATTTACTATAGAAAAGGCAATCCCTGGCGCAATTAAAATTTCCGACAGTAAAAAATTATTTTTTGAAAAATTTACTATAGAAAAGGCAATTCCTGGCGTATTTAAAATTTGCGACAGTATAAAATTAATTTTTGAAAAATTTACTGTAGAAAAGGCAATCCCTGGCGCAATTAAAATTTGCGACAGTAAAAAATTATTTTTTGAAAAATTTACTATAGAAAATGCAATCCCTGGCGTATTTAATATTTGCGACAGTAAAAAATTATTTTTTGAAAAATTTACTATAGAAAATTTAATCCCTGGCGCAATTACAATTTGCGACAGTAAAAAATTATTTTTTTGCAAAATTTACTATAGAAAAGGCAATCCCTGGCGTATTTAAAATTTGCGACAGTAAAAAATTAATTTTTGAAAAATTTACTACAGAAAAGGCAATCCCTAGCGCAATTAAAATTTGCGACAGTAAAAAATTAATTTGTGAATAATTTACTATAGAAAAGGCAATCCCTGGCGTAATTAAAATTTGCGACAGTAGACAATTATTTTTTGAATAATTTACTATAGAAAAGGCAATCACTGGCGTAATTAAAATTTGCGAAAGTATAAAATTATTTTTTGAAAAATTTACTATATAAAAGGCAATCCCTGGCGTATTTAAAATTTGCGACAGTAGAAAATTATTTTTTGAAAAATTTACTATAGAAAAGGCAATCCCTGGCGCAATTAAAATTTGCGACAGTAAAAAATTATTTTTTGAAAAATTTACTATAGAAAAGGTAATCCCTGGCAGAATTACAATTTGCGACAGTAAAAAATTATTTTTTTAAAAATTTACTGTAGAAAGGCAATCCCTGGCGCAATTAAAATTTGCGACAGTAGAAAATTATTTTTTGAAAAGTTTACTATAGAAAAGGCAATCCCTGGCGCAATTAAAATTTGCGACAGTAAAAAATTATTTTTTGCAAAATTTACTGTAGAAAAGGCAATCCCTGGCGCAATTAAAACTTGCGATAGTAAAAAATTATTTTTTGAATAATTTACTATAGAAAAGGCAATCCCTGGCGGATTTGAAATTTGCGACAGTAAAAAATTATTTTTTGAATAATTTACTATAGAAAAGGCAATCCATGGCGTATTTAAAATTTGCGACAGTAAAAAATTATTTTTTGAATAATTTACTATAGAAAAGGCAATCCCTGGCGTAATTAAAATTTGCGATAGTAAAAAATTATTTTTTGAATAATTTACTATAGAAAAGGCAATCCCTGGCGTAATTAAAATTTGCGACAGTAGAAAATTATTTTTTGAATAATTTACTATTGAAAAGCCAATCCCTGGCGCAATTAAAATTTGCGACAGTAAAAAATTATTTTTTGAAAAATTTACTATAGAAAAGGTAATCCCTGGCGCAATTACAAATTGCGACAGTAAAAAATTATTTTTTGAAAAATTTACTGTAGAAAGGCAATCCCTGGCGCAATTAAAACTTGCGATTGTAAAAAATTATTTTTTGAATAATTTACTATAGAAAAGGCAATCCCTGGCGTAATTAAAATTTGCGACAGTAGAAAATTATTTTTAGAATAATTTACTATAGAAAAGGCAATCCCTGGCCTATTTAAAATTTGCGACAGTAAAAAATTATTTTTTGAATAATTTACTATAGAAAAGGCAATCCCTGGCGTATTTAAAATTTGCGACAGTAAGAAATTAATTTGTGAAAAATTTACTATAGAAAAGGCAATCCCTGGGATAATTAAAATTTGCGATAGTAAAAAATTATTTTTTGAATAATTTACTATAGAAAAGGCAATCCCTGGCGTATTTAAAATTTGAGACAGTAAAAAATTAATTTGTGAAAAATTTACCTGGCGAAATTGAAATTTGCGAGAGTAAAAAATTATTTTTTGAATAATTTACTATAGAAAAGGCAATCCCTGGCGTAATTAAAATTTGCGACAGTTGAAAATTATTTTTTGAATAATTTACTATAGAAAAGGCAATCCCTGGCGCACTTAAAATTTGCGACAGTAAAAAAATATTTTTTGAATAATTTACTATAGAAAAGGCAATCCCTGGCGTAATTAAAATGTGCGACAGTAGAAAATTATTTTTTGAATAATTTACTATAGAAAAGGCAATCCCTGGCGCAATTAAAATTTGCGACAGTAAAAAATTATTTTTTGAAAAATTTACTATAGAAAAGGTAATCCCTGGCGCAATTACAATTTGCGACAGTAAAAAATTATTTTTTGAAAAATTTACTGTAGAAAGGCAATCCCTGGCGCAATTAAAATTTGCGACAGTAGAAAATTATTTTTTGAAAAGTTTACTATAGAAAAGGCAATCCCTGGCGCAATTAAAATTTGCGACAGTAAAAAATTATTTTTTGCAAAATTTACTGTAGAAAAGGCAATCCCTGGCGCAATTAAAACTTGCGATAGTAAAAAATTATTTTTTGAATAATTTACTATAGAAAAGGCAATCCCTGGCGGATTTGAAATTTGCGACAGTAAAAAATTATTTTTTGAATAATTTACTATAGAAAAGGCAATCCCTGGCGTAATTAAAATTTGCGACAGTAGAAAATTATTTTTTGAATAATTTACTATAAAAAAGGCAATCCCTGGCGCAATTAAAATTTGCGACAGTAAAAAATTATTTTTTGAATAATTTACTATAGAAAAGGCAATCCCTGGCGTAATTAAAATTTGCGACAGTAGAAAATTATTTTTTGAATAATTTACTATAGAAAAGGCAATCCCTGGCGGATTTGAAATTTGCGACAGTAAAAAATTATTTTTTGAATAATTTACTATAGAAAAGGCAATCCATGGCGTAATTAAAATTTGCGACAGTAGAAAATTATTTTTTGAGTAATTTACTATAGAAAAGGCAATCCCTGAAGCAATTAAAATTTGAGACAGTAAAATATTATTTTTTGAATAATTTACTATAGAAAAGGCAATCCCTGGCGTAATTAAAATTTGCGACAGTAGAAAATTATTTTTTGAATAATTTACTATAGAAAAGGCAATCCCTGGCGTATTTAAAATTTGCGACAGTAAAAAATTATTTTTTGAATAATTTACTATAGAAAAGGCAATCCCTGGCGTATTTAAAATTTGCGACAGTAAAAAATTATTTTTTGAATAATTTACTATAGAAAAGGCAATCCCTGGCGTAATTAAAATTTGCGACAGTATAAAATTATTTTTTGAAAAATTTACTATATAAAAGGCAATCCCTGGCGTAATTAAAATCTGCGACAGTAAAAAATTAGTTTTTGAAAAATTTACTGTAGAAAAGGCAATCCCTGGCGCAATTAAAATTTGCGACAGTAGAAAATTATTTTTTGAATAATTTACTATAGAAAAGGCAATCCCTGGCGCAATTAAAATTTCCGACAGTAAAAAATTATTTTTTGAAAAATTTACTATAGAAAAGGCAATTCCTGGCGTATTTAAAATTTGCGACAGTATAAAATTAATTTTTGAAAAATTTACTGTAGAAAAGGCAATCCCTGGCGCAATTAAAATTTGCGACAGTAAAAAATTATTTTTTGAAAAATTTACTATAGAAAATGCAATCCCTGGCGTATTTAATATTTGCGACAGTAAAAAATTATTTTTTGAAAAATTTACTATAGAAAATTTAATCCCTGGCGCATTTACAATTTGCGACAGTAAAAAATTATTTTTTTGCAAAATTTACTATAGAAAAGGCAATCCCTGGCGTATTTAAAATTTGCGACAGTAAAAAATTAATTTTTGAAAAATTTACTACAGAAAAGGCAATCCCTAGCGCAATTAAAATTTGCGACAGTAAAAAATTAATTTGTGAATAATTTACTATAGAAAAGGCAATCCCTGGCGTAATTAAAATTTGCGACAGTAGACAATTATTTTTTGAATAATTTACTATAGAAAAGGCAATCACTGGCGTAATTAAAATTTGCGAAAGTATAAAATTATTTTTTGAAAAATTTACTATATAAAAGGCAATCCCTGGCGTATTTAAAATTTGCGACAGTAGAAAATTATTTTTTGAAAAATTTACTATAGAAAAGGCAATCCCTGGCGTAATTAAAATTTGCGGCAGTAAAAAATTATTTTTTGAATAATTTACTATAGAAAAGGCAATCCCTGGCGTAATTAAAATTTGCGACAGTAGAAAATTATTTTTTGAATAATTTACTATAGAATAGGCAATCCCTGGCGCAATTAAAATTTGCGTCAGTAAAAAATTATTTGTTGAATAGTTTACTATAGAAAAGGAAATCCCTGGCGTAATTAAAATTTGCGACAGTAGAAAATTATTTTTTGAATAATTTACTAGAGAAAAGGCAATCCCTGGCGTATTTAAAATTTGCGACAGTAAAAAATTATTTTTTGAATAATTTAATATAGAAAAGGCAATCCCTGGCGTAATTAAAATTTGCGACAGTAGAAAATTATTTTTTGAATAATTTACTATAGAAAAGGCAATCCCTGGTGTAATTAAGAATTGCGACAGTATAAAATTATTTTTTGAACAATTTACTATATAAAAGGCAATCCCTGGCGTATTTAAAATTTGCGACAGTAGAAAATTATTTTTTGAAAAATTTACTATAGAAAAGGCAATCCCTGGCGTAATTAAAATTTGCGACAGTAAAAAATTATTGTGTGAAAAATTTACTATAGAAAAGGCATTCCCTGGCGCAATTAAAATTTGCAACAGTAAAAAATTATTTTTTGCAAAATTTACTGTAGAAAAGGCAATCCCTGGCGCAATTAAAACTTGCGATAGTAAAAAAATTATTTTTTGAATAATTTACTATAGAAAAGGCAATCCCTGGCGGATTTGAAATTTGCGACAGTAAAAAATTATTTTTTGAATAATTTACTATAGAAAAGGCAATCCCTGGCGCAATTAAAATATGCGACAATAAAAAATTATTTTTTGAATAATTTACTATAGAAAAGGCAATCCCTGGCGTAATTAAAATTTGCGACAGTAAAAAATTAGTTTTTGAAAAATTTACTGTAGAAAAGGCAATCCCTGGCGCAATTAAAATTTGCGACAGTAGAAAATTATTTTTTGAATAATTTACTATAGAAAAGGCAATCCCTGGCGCAATTAAAATTTCCGACAGTAAAAAATTATTTTTTGAAAAATTTACTATAGAAAAGGTAATCCCTGGCGCAATTACAATTTTTGACAGTAAAAAATTATTTTTTGAAAAATTTACTGTAGAAAGGCAATCCCTGGCGCAATTTAAATTTGCGACAGTAAAAAATTATTTTTTGCAAAATTTACTGTAGAAAAGGCAATCCCTGGCGAAATTAAAACTTGCGATAGTAAAAAATAATTTTTTGAATAATTTACTATAGAAAAGGCAATCCCTGGCGGATTTGAAATTTGCGACAGTAAAAAATTATTTTTTGAATAATTTACTATAGAAAAGGCAATCCCTGGCGTAACTAAAATTTGCGACAGTAGAAAATTATTTTTTGAATAATTTACTATAGAAAAGGCAGTCCCTGGCGCAATTAAAATTTGCGACAGTAAAAAATTATTTTTTGAATAATTTACTATAGAAAAGGCAATCCCTGGCGTAATTAAAATTTGCGACAGTAGAAAATTATTTTTTGAATAATTTACTATAGAAAAGGCAATCCCTGGCCTATTTAAAATTTGCGACAGTAAAAAATTATTTTTTGAATAATTTACTATAGAAAAGGCAATCCCTGGCGTATTTAAAATTTGCGACAGTAAGAAATTAATTTGTGAAAAATTTACTATAGAAAAGGCAATCCCTGTGATAATTAA
Source organism: Dioctria linearis (assembly GCA_963930735.1). NCBI lineage: Eukaryota > Metazoa > Arthropoda > Insecta > Diptera > Asilidae > Dioctria > Dioctria linearis. The sequence continues at coordinate 69,795 of CAWVNZ010002236.1, read as the reverse complement.
AATTTGCGATAGTAAAAAATTATTTTTTGAATAATTTACTATAGAAAAGGCAATCCCTGGCGTATTTAAAATTTGAGACAGTAAAAAATTAATTTGTGAAAAATTTACCTGGCGAAATTGAAATTTGCGAGAGTAAAAAATTATTTTTTGAATAATTTACTATAGAAAAGGCAATCCCTGGCGTAATTAAAATTTGCGACAGTTGAAAATTATTTTTTGAATAATTTACTATAGAAAAGGCAATCCCTGGCGCACTTAAAATTTGCGACAGTAAAAAAATATTTTTTGAATAATTTACTATAGAAAAGGCAATCCCTGGCGTAATTAAAATGTGCGACAGTAGAAAATTATTTTTTGAATAATTTACTATAGAAAAGGCAATCCCTGGCGCAATTAAAATTTGCGACAGTAAAAAATTATTTTTTGAAAAATTTACTATAGAAAAGGTAATCCCTGGCGCAATTACAATTTGCGACAGTAAAAAATTATTTTTTGAAAAATTTACTGTAGAAAAGCAATCCCTGGCGCAATTAGAATTTGCGACAGTAGAAAATTATTTTTTGAAAAGTTTACTATAGAAAAGGCAATCCCTGGCGCAATTAAAATTTGCGACAGTAAAAAATTATTTTTTGCAAAATTTACTGTAGAAAAGGCAATCCCTGGCGCAATTAAAACTTGCGATAGTAAAAAATTATTTTTTGAATAATTTACTATAGAAAAGGCAATCCCTGGCGGATTTGAAATTTGCGACAGTAAAAAATTATTTTTTGAATAATTTACTATAGAAAAGGCAATCCCTGGCGTAATTAAAATTTGCGACAGTAGAAAATTATTTTTTGAATAATTTACTATAAAAAAACAATCCCTGGCGCAATTAAAATTTGCGACAGTAAAAAATTATTTTTTGAATAATTTACTATAGAAAAGGCAATCCCTGGCGTAATTAAAATTTGCGACAGTAGAAAATTATTTTTTGAATAATTTACTATAGAAAAGGCAATCCCTGGCGGATTTGAAATTTGCGACAGTAAAAAATTATTTTTTGAATAATTTACTATAGAAAAGGCAATCCATGGCGTAATTAAAATTTGCGACAGTAGAAAATTATTTTTTGAATAATTTACTATAGAAAAGGCAATCCCTGAAGCAATTAAAATTTGAGACAGTAAAATATTATTTTTTGAATAATTTACTATAGAAAAGGCAATCCCTGGCGTAATTAAAATTTGCGACAGTAGAAAATTATTTTTTGAATAATTTACTATAGAAAAGGCAATCCCTGGCGTATTTAAAATTTGCGACAGTAAAAAATTATTTTTTGAATAATTTACTATAGAAAAGGCAATCCCTGGCGTATTTAAAATTTGCGACAGTAAAAAATTATTTTTTGAATAATTTACTATAGAAAAGGCAATCCCTGGCGTAATTAAAATTTGCGACAGTATAAAATTATTTTTTGAAAAATTTACTATATAAAAGGCAATCCCTGGCGTAATTAAAATCTGCGACAGTAAAAAATTAGTTTTTGAAAAATTTACTGTAGAAAAGGCAATCCCTGGCGCAATTAAAATTTGCGACAGTAGAAAATTATTTTTTGAATAATTTACTATAGAAAAGGCAATCCCTGGCGCAATTAAAATTTCCGACAGTAAAAAATTATTTTTTGAAAAATTGACTATAGAAAAGGCAATTCCTGGCGTATTTAAAATTTGCGACAGTATAAAATTAAGTTTTGAAAAATTTACTGTAGAAAAGGCAATCCCTGGCGCAATTAAAATTTGCGACAGTAAAAAATAATTTTTTGAAAAATTTACTATAGAAAATGCAATCCCTGGCGTATTTAATATTTGCGACAGTAAAAAATTATTTTTTGAAAAATTTACTATAGAAAATTTAATCCCTGGCGCAATTGCAATTTGCGACAGTAAAAAATTATTTTTTTGCAAAATTTACTATAGAAAAGGCAATCCCTGGCGTATTTAAAATTTGCGACAGTAAAAAATTAATTTTTGAAAAATTTACTACAGAAAAGGCAATCCCTAGCGCAATTAAAATTTGCGACAGTAAAAAATTAATTTGTGAAAAATTTACTATATAAAAGGCAATCCCTGGCGTAATTAAAATTTGCGACAGTAGAAAATTATTTTTTGAATAATTTACTAGAGAAAAGGCAATCCCTGGCGTATTTAAAATTTGCGACAGTAAAAAATTATTTTTTGAATAATTTAATATAGAAAAGGCAATCCCTGGCGTAATTAAAATTTGCGACAGTAGAAAATTATTTTTTGAATAATTTACTATAGAAAAGGCAATCCCTGGTGTAATTAAAAATTGCGACAGTATAAAATTATTTTTTGAACAATCTACTATATAAAAGGCAATCCCTGGCGTATTTAAAATTTGCGACAGTAGAAAATTATTTTTTGAAAAATTTACTATAGAAAAGGCAATCCCTGGCGTAATTAAAATTTGCGACAGTAAAAAATTAATGTGTGAAAAATTTACTATAGAAAAGGCATTCCCTGGCGCAATTAAAATTTGCAACAGTAAAAAATTATTTTTTGCAAAATTTACTGTAGAAAAGGCAATCCCTGGCGCAATTAAAACTTGCGATAGTAAAAAAATTATTTTTTGAATAATTTACTATAGAAAAGGCAATCCCTGGCGGATTTGAAATTTGCGACAGTAAAAAATTATTTTTTGAATAATTTACTATAGAAAAGGCAATCCATGGCGCAATTAAAATTTGCGACAATAAAAAATTATTTTTTGAATAATTTACTATAGAAAAGGCAATCCCTGGCGTAATTAAAATTTGCGACAGTAAAAAATTAGTTTTTGAAAAATTTACTGTAGAAAAGGCAATCCCAGGCGCAATTAAAATTTGCGACAGTAGAAAATTATTTTTTGAATAATTTACTATAGAAAAGGCAATCCCTGGCGCAATTGAAATTTCCGACAGTAAAAAATTATTTTTTGAAAAATTTACTATAGAAAAGGTAATCCCTGGCGCAATTACAATTTTTGACAGTAAAAAATTATTTTTTGAAAAATTTACTGTAGAAAGGCAGTCCCTGGCGCAATTTAAATTTGCGACAGTAAAAAATTATTTTTTGCAAAATTTACTGTAGAAAAGGCAATCCCTGGCGAAATTAAAACTTGCGATAGTAAAAAATAATTTTTTGAATAATTTACTATAGAAAAGGCAATCCCTGGCGGATTTGAAATTTGCGACAGTAAAAAATTATTTTTTGAATAATTTACTATAGAAAAGGCAATCCCTGGCGTAACTAAAATTTGCGACAGTAGAAAATTATTTTTTGAATAATTTACTATAGAAAAGGCAGTCCCTGGCGCAATTAAAATTTGCGACAGTAAAAAATTATTTTTTGAATAATTTACTATAGAAAAGGCAATCCCTGGCGTAATTAAAATTTGCGACAGTAAAAAATTAATTTGTGAAAAATTTACTATAGAAAAGGCAATCCCTGGCGTAATTAAAATTTGCGACAGTAGAAAATTATTTTTTGAATAATTTACTAGAGAAAAGGCAATCCCTGGCGTATTTAAAATTTGCGACAGTAAAAAATTATTTTTTGAATAATTTAATATAGAAAAGGCAATCCCTGGCGTAATTAAAATTTGCGACAGTAGAAAATTATTTTTTGAATAATTTACTATAGAAAAGGCAATCCCTGGTGTAATTAAAAATTGCGACAGTATAAAATTATTTTTTGAACAATCTACTATATAAAAGGCAATCCCTGGCGTATTTAAAATTTGCGACAGTAGAAAATTATTTTTTGAAAAATTTACTATAGAAAAGGCAATCCCTGGCGTAATTAAAATTTGCGACAGTAAAAAATTAATGTGTGAAAAATTTACTATAGAAAAGGCATTCCCTGGCGCAATTAAAATTTGCAACAGTAAAAAATTATTTTTTGCAAAATTTACTGTAGAAAAGGCAATCCCTGGCGCAATTAAAACTTGCGATAGTAAAAAAATTATTTTTTGAATAATTTACTATAGAAAAGGCAATCCCTGGCGGATTTGAAATTTGCGACAGTAAAAAATTATTTTTTGAATAATTTACTATAGAAAAGGCAATCCATGGCGCAATTAAAATTTGCGACAATAAAAAATTATTTTTTGAATAATTTACTATAGAAAAGGCAATCCCTGGCGTAATTAAAATTTGCGACAGTAAAAAATTAGTTTTTGAAAAATTTACTGTAGAAAAGGCAATCCCAGGCGCAATTAAAATTTGCGACAGTAGAAAATTATTTTTTGAATAATTTACTATAGAAAAGGCAATCCCTGGCGCAATTGAAATTTCCGACAGTAAAAAATTATTTTTTGAAAAATTTACTATAGAAAAGGTAATCCCTGGCGCAATTACAATTTTTGACAGTAAAAAATTATTTTTTGAAAAATTTACTGTAGAAAGGCAGTCCCTGGCGCAATTTAAATTTGCGACAGTAAAAAATTATTTTTTGCAAAATTTACTGTAGAAAAGGCAATCCCTGGCGAAATTAAAACTTGCGATAGTAAAAAATAATTTTTTGAATAATTTACTATAGAAAAGGCAATCCCTGGCGGATTTGAAATTTGCGACAGTAAAAAATTATTTTTTGAATAATTTACTATAGAAAAGGCAATCCCTGGCGTAACTAAAATTTGCGACAGTAGAAAATTATTTTTTGAATAATTTACTATAGAAAAGGCAGTCCCTGGCGCAATTAAAATTTGCGACAGTAAAAAATTATTTTTTGAATAATTTACTATAGAAAAGGCAATCCCTGGCGTAATTAAAATTTGCGACAGTAAAAAATTAATTTGTGAAAAATTTACTATAGAAAAGGCAATCCCTGGCGTATTTAAAATTTGCGACAGTATAAAATTAATTTTTGAAAAATTTACTATAGAAAAGGCAATCCCTGGCGTAGTTAAAATTTGCGACAGTAAAAAATTAGTTTTTGAAAAATTTACTGTAGAAAAGGCAATCCCTGGCGCAATTAAAATTTTCGACAGTAAAAAATTATTTTTTGAATATTTAATATAGAAAAGGCAATCCCTGGCGTATTTAAAATTTGCGACAGTAAAAAATTATTTTTTGAAAAATTTACTATAGAAAAGGCAATTCCTGGCGTATTTAAAATTTGCGACAGTATAAAATTAATTTTTGAAAAATTTACTGTAGAAAAGGCAATCCCTGGCGCAATTAAAATTTGCGACAGTAAAAAATTATTTTTTGAAAAATTTACTATAGAAAATGCAATCCCTGGCGTATTTAATATTTGCGACAGTAAAAAATTATTTTTTGAAAAATTTACTATAGAAAAGGTAATCCCTGGCGCAATTACAATTTGCGACAGTAAAAAATTATTTTTTTGCAAAATTTACTATAGAAAAGGCAATCCCAGGCGTATTTAAAATTTGCGACAGTAAAAAATTAATTTTTGAAAAATTTACTACAGAAAAGGCAATCCCTAGCGCAATTAAAATTTGCGACAGTAAAAAATTAATTTGTGAATAATTTACTATAGAAAAGGCAATCCCTGGCGTAATTAAAATTTGCGACAGTAGACAATTATTTTTTGAATAATTTACTATAGAAAAGGCAATCCCTGGCGTAATTAAAATTTGCGAAAGTTTAAAATTATTTTTTGAAAAATTTACTATATAAAAGGCAATCCCTGGCGTATTTAAAAATTGCGACAGTAGAAAATTATTTGTTGAAAAATTTACTATAGTAAAGGCAATCCCTGGCGCAATTAAAATTTGCGACAGTAAAAAATTATTTTTTGAATAATTTACTATAGAAAAGGCAATCCCTGGCGTAATTAAAATTTGCGACAGTAGAAAATTATTTTTTGAATAATTTACTATAGAAAAGGCAATTCCTGGCGCAATTAAAATTTGCGACAGTAAAAAATTATTTGTTGAATAATTTACTATAGAAAAGGCAATCCCTGGCGTAATTAAAATTTGCGACAGTAGAAAATTATTTTTTGAATAATTTACTAGAGAAAAGGCAATTCCTGGCGTATTTAAAATTTGCGACAGTAAAAAATTATTTTTTGAATAATTTACTATAGAAAAGGCAATCCCTGGCGTAATTAAAATTTGCGAAAGTAGAAAATTATTTTTTGAATAATTTACTATAGAAAAGGCAATCCCTGGTGTAATTAAAAATTGCGACAGTATAAAATTATTTTTTGAAAAATTTACTATATAAAAGGCAATCCCTGGCGTATTTAAAATTTGCGACAGTAGAAAATTATTTTTTGAAAAATTTACTATAGAAAAGGCAATCCCTGGCGTAATTAAAATTTGCGACAGTAAAAAATTAATTTGTGAAAAATTTACTATAGAAAAGGCATTCCCTGGCGCAATTAAAATTTGCAACAGTAAAAAATTATTTTTTGCAAAATTTACTGTAGAAAAGGCAATCCCTGGCGCAATTAAAACTTGCGATAGTAAAAAATTATTTTTTGAATAATTTACTATAGAAAAGCCAATCCCTGGCGGATTTGAAATTTGCGACAGTAAAAAATTATTTTTTGAATAATTTACTATAGAAAAGGCAATCCCTGGCGTAATTAAAATTTGCGACAGTAGAAAATTATTTTTTGAATAATTTACTATAGAAAAGGCAATCCCTGGCGCTATTAAAACTTGCGATAGTAAAAAATTAATTTGTGAATAATTTACTATAGAAAAGGCAATCCCTGGCGTAATTAAAATTTCCGACAGTAGACAATTATTTTTTGAATAATTTACTATAGAAAAGGCAATCCCTGGCGTAATTAAAATTTGCGAAAGTTTCAAATTATTTTTTGAATAATTTACTATAGAAAAGGCAATCCCTGGAGCAATTAAAATTTGCGACAGTAAAAAATTATTTTTTGCAAAATTTACTGTAGAAAAGGCAATCCCTGGCGCAATTAAAACTTGCGATATTAAAAAATTATTTTTTGAATAATTTACTATAGAAAAGGCAATCCCTGGCGGATTTGAAATTTACGACAGTAAAAAATTATTTTTTGAATAATTTACTATAGAAAAGGCAATCCCTTTCGTATTTAAAATTTGCGACAGTAAAAAATTATTTTTTGAATAATTTACTATAGAAAAGGCAATCCCTGGCGTAATTAAAATTTGCGATAGTAAAAAATTATTTTTTGAATAATTTACTATAGAAAAGGCAATCCCTGGCGTAATTAAAATTTGCGACAGTAGAAAATTATTTTTTGAATAATTTACTATAGAAAAGGTAATCCCTGGCGCAATTAAAATTTGCGACAGTAAAAAATTATTTTTTGAAAAATTTACTATGGAAAAGGTAATCCCTGGCGCAATTACAAATTGCGACAGTAAAAAATTATTTTTTGAAAAATTTACTGTAGAAAGGCAATCCCTGGCGCAATTAAAACTTGCGATAGTAAAAAATTATTTTTTGAATAATTTACTATAGAAAAGGCAATCCCTGGCGTAATTAAAATTTGCGACAGTAGAAAATTATTTTTTGAATAATTTACTATAGAAAAGGCAATCCCTGGCGTATTTAAAATTTGCGACAGTAAAAAATTATTTTTTGAATAATTTACTATAGACAAGGCAATCCCTGGCGTAATTAAAATTTGCGATAGTAAAAAATTATTTTTTGAATAATTTACTATAGAAAAGGCAACCCCTGGCGTAGTTAAAATTTGCGACAGTAGAAAATTATTTTTTGAATAATTTACTATAGAAGAGGCAATCCCTGGCGCAACTAAAATTTGCGACAGTAAAAAATTATTTTTTGAAAAATTTACTATAGAAAAGGTAATCCCTGGCGCAATTACAAATTGCGACAGTAAAAAATTATTTTTTGAAAAATTTACTGTAGAAAGGCAATCCCTGGCGCAATTCAAATTTGCGACAGTAGAAAATTATTTTTTGAATAATTTACTATAGAAAAGGCAATCCCTGGCGTAATTAAAATTTGCGACAGTAAAAAATTATTTTTTGAAAAATTTACTATAGGAAGGTAATCCCTGGCGCAATTACAATTTGCGACAGTAAAAAATTATTTTTTGAAAAATTTACTGTAGAAAGGCAATCCCTGGCGCAATTAAAATTTGCGACAGTAGAAAATTATTTTTTGAATAATTTACTATAGAAAAGGCAATCCCTGGCGCAATTAAAATTTGCGACAGTAAAAAATTATTTTTTGAAAAATTTACTATAGAAAAGGTAATCCCTGGCGCAATTACAATTTGCGACAGTAAAAAATTATTTTTTGAAAAATTTACTGTAGAAAGGCAATACCTGGCGGATTTGAAATTTGCGACAGTAAAAAATTATTTTTTAAATAATTTACTATAGAAAAGGCCATCCCTGGCGTTATTAAAATTTGCGACAGTAGAAAATTATTTTTTGAATAATTTACTATAGAAAAGGCAATCCCTGGCGCAATTAAAACTTGCGATAGTAAAAAATTATTTTTTGAATAATTTACTATAGAAAAGGCAATCCCTGGCGTAATTAAAGTTTGCGACAGTTGAAAATTGTTTTTTGAATAATTTACTATAGAAAAGGCAATCCCTGGCGCACTTAAAAATTGCGACAGTAAAAAATTATTTTTTGAATAATTTACTATAGAAAAGGCAATCCCTGGCGTAATTAAAATTTGCGACAGTAGAAAATTATTTTTTGAATAATTTACTATAGAAAAGGCCATCCCTGGCGCAATTAAAATTTGCGACAGTAAAAAATTATTTTTTGAAAAATTTACTATAGAAAAGGTAATCCCTGGCGCAATTACAATTTGCGACAGTAAAAAATTATTTTTTGAAAAATTTACTGTAGAAAGGCAATCCCTGGCGCAATTAAAATTTGCGACAGTAGAAAATTATTTTTTGAAAAGTTTACTATAGAAAAGGCAATCCCTGGCGCAATTAAAATTTGCGACAATAAAAAATTATTTTTTGCAAAATTTACTGTAGAACAGGCAATCCCTGGCGCAATTAAAACTTCCGATAGTAAAAAATTATTTTTTGAATAATTTACTATAGAAAAGGCAATCCCTGGCGGATTTGAAATTTGCGACAGTAAAAAATTATTTTTTGAATAATTTACTATAGAAAAGGCAATCCCTGGCGTAATTAAAATTTGCGACAGTAGAAAATTATTTTTTGAATAACTTACTATAGAAAAGGCAATCCCTGGCGTATTTAAAATTTGCGACAGTAAAAAATTATTTTTTGAAAAATTTACTATAGAAAAGGCAATCCCTGGCGTAATTAAAATTTGCGACAGTAAAAAATTAATTTGTGAAAAATTTACTATAGAAAAGGCAATCCCAGGCGTATTTAAAATTTGCGACAGTAAAAAATTAATTTTTGAAAAATTTACTATAGAAAAGGCAATCCCTGGCGCAGTTAAAATTTGCGACAGTATAAAATTATTTTTTGAATAATTTACTATAGAAAAGGCAATCCCTGGCGTAGTTAAAATTTGCGACAGTAAAAAATTAGTTTTTGAAAAATTTACTATAGAAAAGGCAATCCCTGGCGCAATTACAATTTGCCACAGTAAAAAATATTTTTTGAAAAATTTACTATAGAAAAGGCAATCCCTGGCGTATTTAAAATTTGCGACAGTAAAAAATTAATTTTTGAAAAATTTACTATAGAAAAGGCAATCCCTGGCGTAATTAAAATTTGCGACAGTAGAAAATTATTTTTTGAATAATTTACTATAGAAAAGGCAATCCCTGGCGTAATTAAAATTTGCGACAGTAGAAAATTATTTTTTGAATAATTTACTATATAAAAGGCAATGCCTGGCGTATTTAAAATTTGCGACAGTAAAAAATTATTTTTTGAATAATTTACTATAGAAAAGGCAATCCCTGGCGTAATTAAAATTTGCGACAGTAGAAAATTATTTTTTGAATAATTTACTATAGAAAAGGCAATCCCTGGCGCACTTAAAATTTGCGACAGTAGAAAATTATTTTTTGAATAATTTACTATAGAAAAGGCAATCCCTGGCGCAATTAAAACTTGCGATAGTAAAAAATTATTTTTTGAATAATTTACTATAGAAAAGGCAATCCCTGGGATATTTAAAATTTGCGACAGTAAAAAATTATTTTTTGAATAATTTACTATAGAAAAGGCAATCCCTGGCGTATTTAAAATTTGCGACAGTAAAAAATTAATTTGTGAAAAATTTACCTGGCCAAATTGAAATTTGCGAGAGTAAAAAATTATTTTTTGAATAATTTACTATAGAAAAGGCAATCCCTGGCGTAATTAAAATTTGCGACAGTAGAAAATTATTTTTTGAATAATTTACTATAGAAAAGGCAATCCCTGGCGCAATTAAAACTTGCGATAGTAAAAAATTATTTTTTGAATAATTTACTATAGAAAAGGCAATCCTGGGATATTTAAAATTTGCGACAGTAAAAAATTATTTTTTGAATAATTTACTATAGAAAAGGCAATCCCTGGTGTATTTAAAATTTGCGACAGTAAAAAATTTATTTGTGAAAAATTTACCTGGCCAAATTGAAATTTGCGAGAGTAAAAAATTATTTTTTGAATAATTTACTATAGAAAAGGCAATCCCTGGCGCAATTAAAATTTGCGACAGTTGAAAATTATTTTTTGAATAATCTACTATAGAAAAGGCAATCCATGGCGCACTTAAAATTTGCGACAGTAAAAAATTATTTTTTGAATAATTTACTATAGAAAAGGCAATCCCCGGCGTAATTAAAATTTGCGACAGTTGAAAATTATTTTTTGAATAATCTACTATAGAAAAGGCAATCCATGGCGGACTTAAAATTTGCGACAGTAAAAAATTATTTTTTGAATAATTTACTATAGAAAAGGCAATCCCTGGCGTAATTAAAATTTGCGACAGTAGAAAATTATTTTTTGAATAATTTACTATAGAAAAGGCAATCCATGGCGCACTTAAAATTTGCGACAGTAAAAAATTATTTTTTGAATAATTTACTATAGAAAAGGCAATCCCTGGCGCAATTAAAATTTGCGACAGTAGAAAATTATTTTTTGAATAATTTACTATAGAAAAGGCAATCCCTGGCGTAATTAAAATTTGCGACAGTAGAAAATTATTTTTTGAATAATTTACTATAGAAAAGGCAATCCCTGGCGGATTTGAAATTTGCGACAGTAAAAAAATAGTTTTTGAAAAATTTACTATATAAAAGGCAATCCCTGGCGCAATTACAATTTGCGACAGTAAAAAATTATTTTTTGAAAAATTTACTGTAGAAATGCAATCCCTGGCGCAATTAAACTTTGAGACAATAAAAAATTATTTTTTGAAAAATTTACTATAGAAAAGGCAATCCCTGGCGTATTTAAAATTTGCGACAGTAAAAAATTATTTTTTGAAAAATTTACTGTAGAAAGGCAATCCCTGGCGCAATTACAATTTGCGACAGTAAAAAATTATTTTTTTGCAAAATTTACTATAGAAAAGGTAATCCCTGGCGCAATTATAATTTGCGACAGTAAAAAATTATTTTTTTGCAAAATTTACTATAGAAAAGGCAATCCCTGGCGTATTTAAAATTTGCGACAGTAAAAAATTAATTTTTGAAAAATTTACTACAGAAAAGGCAATCCCTAGCGCAATTAAAATTTGCGACAGTAAAAAATTAATTTGTGAATAATTTACTATAGAAAAGGCAATCCCTGGCGTAATTAAAATTTGCGACAGTAGACAATTATTTTTTGAATAATTTACTATAGAAAAGGCAATCCCTGGCGTAATTAAAATTTGCGAAAGTATAAAATTATGAAAAATTTACTATATAAAAGGCAATCCCTGGTGTATTTAAAAATTGCGACAGTAGAAAATTATTTGTTGAAAAATTTACTATAGAAAAGGCAATCCCTGGCGCAATTAAAATTTGCGACAGTAAAAAATTATTTTTTGAATAATTTACTATAGAAAAGGCAATCCCTGGCGTAATTAAAATTTGCGACAGTAGAAAATTATTTTTTGAATAATTTACTATAGAAAAGGCAATCCCTGGCGCAATTAAAATTTGCGACAGTAAAAAATTATTTGTTGAATAATTTACTATAGAAAAGGCGATCCCTGGCGTAATTAAAATTTGCGACAGTAGAAAATTATTTTTTGAATAATTTACTAGAGAAAAGGCAATTCCTGGCGTATTTAAAATTTGCGACAGTAAAAAATTATTTTTTGAATAATTTACTATAGAAAAGGCAATCCCTGGCGTAATTAAAATTTGCGACAGTAGAAAATTATTTTTTGAATAATTTACTATAGAAAAGGCAATCCCTGGTGTAATTAAAAATTGCGACAGTATAAAATTATTTTTTGAAAAATTTACTATATAAAAGGCAATCCCTGGCGTATTTAAAATTTGCGACAGTAGAAAATTATTTTTTGAAAAATTTACTATAGAAAAGGCAATCCCTGGCGTAATTAAAATTTGCGACAGTAAAAAATTAATTTGTGAAAAATTTACTATAGAAAAGGCATTCCCTGGCGCAATTAAAATTTGCAACAGTAAAAAATTATTTTTTGCAAAATTTACTGTAGAAAAGGCAATCCCTGGCGCAATTAAAACTTGCGATAGTAAAAAATTATTTTTTGAATAATTTACTATAGAAAAGCCAATCCCTGGCGGATTTGAAATTTGCGACAGTAAAAAATTATTTTTTGAATAATTTACTATAGAAAAGGCAATCCCTGGCGTAATTAAAATTTGCGAGAGTAGAAAATTATTTTTTGAATAATTTACTATAGAAAAGGCAATCCCTGGCGCAATTAAAACTTGCGATAGTAAAAAATTATTTTTTGAATAATTTACTATAGAAAAGGCAATCCCTGGCGTAATTAAAATTTGCGACAGTAGAAAATTATTTTTTGAATAATTTACTATAGAAAAGGCAATCCCTGGCGTAATTAAAATTTGCGACAGTAGAAAATTATTTTTTGAATAATTTACTATAGAAAAGGCAATCCCTGGCGCAATTAAAATTTGCGACAGTAAAAAATTATTTTTTGAAAAATTTACTATAGAAAAGGTAATCCCTGGCGAAATTACAATTTGCGACAGTAAAAAATTTTTGTTGAAAAATTTACTGTAGAAAGGCAATCCCTGGCGCAATTAAAATTTGCGACAGTAGAAAATTATTTTTTGAAAAGTTTACTATAGAAAAGGCAATCCCTGGCGTAATTAAAATTTGCGACAGTAGAAAATTATTTTTTGAATAATTTACTATAGAAAAGGCAATCCCTGGCGCAATTAAAATTTGCGACAGTAAAAAATTATTTTTTGCAAAATTTACTGTAGAAAAGGCAATCCCTGGCGCAATTAAAACTTGCGATATTAAAAAATTATTTTTTGAATAATTTACTATAGAAAAGGCAATCCCTGGCGGATTTGAAATTTGCGACAGTAGAAAATTATTTTTTGAATAATTTACTATAGAAAAGGCAATCCCTGGCGCAATTAAAACTTGCGATAGTAAAAAATAATTTTTTGAATAATTTACTATAGAAAAGGCAATCCCTGGCGCAATTAAAATTTGGGACAGTAAAAAATTATTTTTTGAAAAATTTACTATAGAAAAGGTAATCCCTGGCGAAATTACAATTTGCGACAGTAAAAAATTATTTTTTGAAAAATTTACTGTAGAAAGGCAATCCCTGGCGCAATTAAAATTTGCGACAGTAGAAAATTATTTTTTGAAAAGTTTACTATAGAAAAGGTAATCCCTGGCGTAATTAAAATTTGCGACAGTAGAAAATTATTTTTTGAATAATTTACTATAGAAAAGGCAATCCCTGGCGCAATTAAAATTTGCGACAGTAGAAAATTATTTTTTGAAAAGTTTACTATAGAAAAGGCAATCCCTGGCGTAATTAAAATTTGCGACAGTAGAAAATTATTTTTTGAAAAGTTTACTATAGAAAAGGTAATCCCTGGCGTAATTAAAATTTGCGACAGTAGAAAATTATTTTTTGAATAATTTACTATAGAAAAGGCAATCCCTGGCGCAATTAAAATTTGCGACAGTAGAAAATTATTTTTTGAAAAGTTTACTATAGAAAAGGCAATACCTGGCGTAATTAAAATTTGCGACAGTAGACAATTATTTTTTGAATAATTTACTATAGAAAAGGCAATCCCTGGCGTAATTAAAATTTGCGAAAGTATAAAATTATTTTTTGAAAAATTTACTATATAAAAGGCAATCCCTGGCGTATTTAAAAATTGCGACTGTAGAAAATTATTTGTTGAAAAATTTACTATAGAAAAGGCAATCCCTGGCGCAATTAAAATTTGCGACAGTAAAAAATTATTTTTTGAATAATTTACTATAGAAAAGGCAATCCCTGGCGTAATTAAAATTTGCGACAGTAGAAAATTATTTTTTGAATAATTTACTATAGAAAAGGCAATCCTTGGCGCAATTAAAATTTGCGACAGTAAAAAATTATTTGTTGAATAATTTACTATAGAAAAGGCGATCCCTGGCGTAATTAAAATTTGCGACAGTAGAAAATTATTTTTTGAATAATTTACTAGAGAAAAGGCAATTCCTGGCGTATTTAAAATTTGCGACAGTAAAAAATTATTTTTTGAATAATTTACTATAGAAAAGGCAATCCCTGGCGTAATTAAAATTTGCGACAGTAGAAAATTATTTTTTGAATAATTTACTATAGAAAAGGCAATCCCTGGTGTAATTAAAAATTGCGACAGTATAAAATTATTTTTTGGAAAATTTACTATATAAAAGGCAATCCCTGGCGTATTTAAAATTTGCGACAGTAGAAAATTATTTTTTGAAAAATTTACTATAGAAAAGGCAATCCCTGGCGTAATTAAAATTTGCGACAGTAAAAAATTAATTTGTGAAAAATTTACTATAGAAAAGGCATTCCCTGGCGCAATTAAAATTTGCAACAGTAAAAAATTATTTTTTGCAAAATTTACTGTAGAAAAGGCAATCCCTGGCGCAATTAAAACTTGCGATAGTAAAAAATTATTTTTTGAATAATTTACTATAGAAAAGCCAATCCCTGGCGGATTTGAAATTTGTGACAGTAAAAAATTATTTTTTGAATAATTTACTATAGAAAAGGCAATCTCTGGCGTAATTAAAATTTTGCGACAGTAGAAAATTATTTTTTGAATAATTTACTATAGAAAAGGCAATCCCTGGCGCAATTAAAACTTGCGATAGTAAAAAATTATTTTTTGAATAATTTACTATAGAAAAGGCAATCCCTGGCGTAATTAAAATTTGCGACAGTAGAAAATTATTTTTTGAATAATTTACTATAGAAAAGGCAATCCCTGGCGTAATTAAAATTTGCGACAGTAGAAAATTATTTTTTGAATAATTTACTATAGAAAAGGCAATCCCTGGCGCAATTAAAATTTGCGACAGTAAAAAATAATTTTTTGAAAAATTTACTATAGAAAAGGTAATCCCTGGCGAAATTACAATTTGCGACAGTAAAAAATTATTTTTTGAAAAATTTACTGTAGAAAGGCAATCCCTGGCGCAATTAAAATTTGCGACAGTAGAAAATTATTTTTTGAAAAGTTTACTATAGAAAAGGCAATCCCTGGCGTAATTAAAATTTGCGACAGTAGAAAATTATTTTTTGAATAATTTACTATAGAAAAGGCAATCCCTGGCGCAATTAAAATTTGCGACAGTAAAAAATTATTTTTTGCAAAATTTACTGTAGAAAAGGCAATCCCTGGCGCAATTAAAACTTGCGATATTAAAAAATTATTTTTTGAATAATTTACTATAGAAAAGGCAATCCCTGGCGGATTTGAAATTTGCGACAGTAGAAAATTATTTTTTGAATAATTTACTATAGAAAAGGCAATCCCTGGCGCAATTAAAACTTGCGATAGTAAAAAATTATTTTTTGAATAATTTACTATAGAAAAGGCAATCCCTGGCGTAATTAAAATTTGCGACAGTAGAAAATTATTTTTTGAATAATTTACTATAGAAAAGGCAATCCTTGGCGTAATTAAAATTTGCGACAGTAGAAAATTATTTTTTGAATAATTTACTATAGAAAAGGTAATCCCTGGCGCAATTAAAATTTGCGACAGTAAAAAATTATTTTTTGAAAAATTTACTATAGAAAAGGTAATCCCTGGCGAAATTACAATTTGCGACAGTAAAAAATTATTTTTTGAAAAATTTACTGTAGAAAGGCAATCCCTGGCGCAATTAAAATTTGCGACAGTAGAAAATTATTTTTTGAAAAGTTTACTATAGAAAAGGCAATCCCTGGCGTAATTAAAATTTGCGACAGTAGACAATTATTTTTTGAATAATTTACTATAGAAAAGGCAATCCCTAGCGTAATTAAAATTTGCGAAAGTATAAAATTATTTTTTGAAAAATTTACTATATAAAAGGCAATCCCTGGCGTATTTAAAAATTGCGACAGTAGAAAATTATTTGTTGAAAAATTTACTATAGAAAAGGCAATCCCTGGCGCAATTAAAATTTGCGACAGTAAAAAATTATTTTTTGAATAATTTACTATAGAAAAGGCAATCCCTGGCGTAATTAAAATTTGCGACAGCAGAAAATTATTTTTTGAATAATTTACTATAGAAAAGGCAATCCCTGGCGCAATTAAAATTTGCGACAGTAAAAAATTATTTGTTGAATAATTTACTATAGAAAAGGCGATCCCTGGCGTAATTAAAATTTGCGACAGTAGAAAATTATTTTTTGAATAATTTACTAGAGAAAAGGCAATTCCTGGCGTATTTAAAATTTGCGACAGTAAAAAATTATTTTTTGAATAATTTACTATAGAAAAGGCAATCCATGGCGTAATTAAAATTTGCGACAGTAGAAAATTATTTTTTGAATAATTTACTATAGAAAAGGCAATCCCTGGTGTAATTAAAAATTGCGACAGTATAAAATTATTTTTTGAAAAATTTACTATATAAAAGGCAATCCCTGGCGTATTTAAAATTTGCGACAGTAGAAAATTATTTTTTGAAAAATTTACTATAGAAAAGGCAATCCCTGGCGTAATTAAAATTTGCGACAGTAGACAATTATTTTTTGAATAATTTACTATAGAAAAGGCAATCCCTGGCGTAATTAAAATTTGCGAAAGTATAAAATTATTTTTTGAAAAATTTACTATATAAAAGGCAATCCCTGGCGTATTTAAAAATTGCGACAGTAGAAAATTATTTGTTGAAAAATTTACTATAGAAAAGGCAATCCCTGGCGCAATTAAAATTTGCGACAGTAAAAAATTATTTTTTGAATAATTTACTATAGAAAAGGCAATCCCTGGCGTAATTAAAATTTGCGACAGTAGAAAATTATTTTTTGAATAATTTACTATAGAAAAGGCAATCCCTGGCGCAATTAAAATTTGTGACAGTAAAAAATTATTTGTTGAATAATTTACTATAGAAAAGGCGATCCCTGGCGTAATTAAAATTTGCGACAGTAGAAAATTATTTTTTGAATAATTTACTAGAGAAAAGGCAATTCCTGGCGTATTTAAAATTTGCGACAGTAAAAAATTATTTTTTGAATAATTTACTATAGAAAAGGCAATCCCTGGCGTAATTAAAATTTGCGACAGTAGAAAATTATTTTTTGAATAATTTACTATAGAAAAGGCAATCCCTGGTGTAATTAAAAATTGCGACAGTATAAAATTATTTTTTGAAAAATTTACTATATAAAAGGCAATCCCTGGCGTATTTAAAATTTGCGACAGTAGAAAATTATTTTTTGAAAAATTTACTATAGAAAAGGCAATCCCTGGCGTAATTAAAATTTGCGACAGTAAAAAATTAATTTGTGAAAAATTTACTATAGAAAAGGCATTCCCAGGCGCAATTAAAATTTGCAACAGTAAAAAATTATTTTTTGCAAAATTTACTGTAGAAAAGGCAATCCCTGGCGCAATTAAAACTTGCGATAGTAAAAAATTATTTTTTGAATAATTTACTATAGAAAAGCCAATCCCTGGCGGATTTGAAATTTGCGACAGTAAAAAATTATTTTTTGAATAATTTACTATAGAAAAGGCAATCCCTGGCGTAATTAAAATTTGCGACAGTAGAAAATTATTTTTTGAATAATTTACTATAGAAAAGGCAATCCCTGGCGCAATTAAAACTTGCGATAGTAAAAAATTATTTTTTGAATAATTTACTATAGAAAAGGCAATCCCTGGCGCAATTACAATTTGCGACAGTAGAAAATTATTTTTTGAAAAATTTACTATAGAAAAGGCAATCCCTGGCGTAATTAAAATTTGCGACAGTAAAAAATTAATTTGTGAAAAATTTACTATAGAAAAGGCATTCCCTGGCCCAATTAAAATTTGCAACAGTAAAAAATTATTTTTTGCAAAATTTACTGTAGAAAAGGCAATCCCTGGCGCAATTAAAACTTGCGATAGTAAAAAATTATTTTTTGAATAATTTACTATAGAAAAGCCAATCCCTGGCGGATTTGAAATTTGCGACAGTAAAAAATTATTTTTTGAATAATTTACTATAGAAAAGGCAATCCCTGGCGTAATTAAAATTTTGCGACAGTAGAAAATTATTTTTTGAATAATTTACTATAGAAAAGGCAATCCCTGGCGCAATTAAAACTTGCGATAGTAAAAAATTATTTTTTGAATAATTTACTATAGAAAAGGCAATCCCTGGCGTAATTAAAATTTGCGACAGTAGAAAATTATTTTTTGAATAATTTACTATAGAAAAGGCAATCCCTGGCGTAATTAAAATTTGCGACAGTAGAAAATTATTTTTTGAATAATTTACTATAGAAAAGGCAATCCCTGGCGCAATTAAAATTTGCGACAGTAAAAAATAATTTTTTGAAAAATTTACTATAGAAAAGGTAATCCCTGGCGAAATTACAATTTGCGACAGTAAAAAATTATTTTTTGAAAAATTTACTGTAGAAAGGCAATCCCTGGCGCAATTAAAATTTGCGACAGTAGAAAATTATTTTTTGAAAAGTTTACTATAGAAAAGGCAATCCCTGGCGTAATTAAAATTTGCGACAGTAGAAAATTATTTTTTGAATAATTTACTATAGAAAAGGCAATCCCTGGCGCAATTAAAATTTGCGACAGTAAAAAATTATTTTTTGCAAAATTTACTGTAGAAAAGGCAATCCCTGGCGCAATTAAAACTTGCGATATTAAAAAATTATTTTTTGAATAATTTACTATAGAAAAGGCAATCCCTGGCGGATTTGAAATTTGCGACAGTAGAAAATTATTTTTTGAATAATTTACTATAGAAAAGGCAATACCTGGCGCAATTAAAACTTGCGATAGTAAAAAATTATTTTTTGAATAATTTACTATAGAAAAGGCAATCCCTGGCGTAATTAAAATTTGCGACAGTAGAAAATTATTTTTTGAATAATTTACTATAGAAAAGGCAATCCCTGGCGTAATTAAAATTTGCGACAGTAGAAAATTATTTTTTGAATAATTTACTATAAAAAAGAGCAATCCCTGGCGCAATTAAAATTTGCGACAGTAAAAAATTATTTTTTGAAAAATTTACTATAGAAAAGGTAATCCCTGGCGAAATTACAATTTGCGACAGTAAAAAATTATTTTTTGAAAAATTTACTGTAGAAAGGCAATCCCTGGCGCAATTAAAATTTGCGACAGTAGAAAATTATTTTTTGAAAAGTTTACTATAGAAAAGGCAATCCCTGGCGTAATTAAAATTTGCGACAGTAGACAATTATTTTTTGAATAATTTACTATAGAAAAGGCAATCCCTAGCGTAATTAAAATTTGCGAAAGTATAAAATTATTTTTTGAAAAATTTACTATATAAAAGGCAATCCCTGGCGTATTTAAAAATTGCGACAGTAGAAAATTATTTGTTGAAAAATTTACTATAGAAAAGGCAATCCCTGGCGCAATTAAAATTTGCGACAGTAAAAAATTATTTTTTGAATAATTTACTATAGAAAAGGCAATCCCTGGCGTAATTAAAATTTGCGACAGTAGAAAATTATTTTTTGAATAATTTACTATAGAAAAGGCAATCCCTGGCGCAATTAAAATTTGCGACAGCAAAAAATTATTTGTTGAATAATTTTCTATAGAAAAGGCGATCCCTGGCGTAATTAAAATTTGCGACAGTAGAAAATTATTTTTTGAATAATTTACTAGAGAAAAGGCAATTCCTGGCGTATTTAAAATTTGCGACAGTAAAAAATTATTTTTTGAATAATTTACTATAGAAAAGGCAATCCATGGCGTAATTAAAATTTGCGACAGTAGAAAATTATTTTTTGAATAATTTACTATAGAAAAGGCAATCCCTGGTGTAATTAAAAATTGCGACAGTATAAAATTATTTTTTGAAAAATTTACTATATAAAAGGCAATCCCTGGCGTATTTAAAATTTGCGACAGTAGAAAATTATTTTTTGAAAAATTTACTATAGAAAAGGCAATCCCTGGCGTAATTAAAATTTGCGACAGTAGACAATTATTTTTTGAATAATTTACTATAGAAAAGGCAATCCCTGGCGTAATTAAAATTTGCGAAAGTATAAAATTATTTTTTGAAAAATTTACTATATAAAAGGCAATCCCTGGCGTATTTAAAAATTGCGACAGTAGAAAATTATTTGTTGAAAAATTTACTATAGAAAAGGCAATCCCTGGCGCAATTAAAATTTGCGACAGTAAAAAATTATTTTTTGAATAATTTACTATAGAAAAGGCAATCCCTGGCGTAATTAAAATTTGCGACAGTAGAAAATTATTTTTTGAATAATTTACTATAGAAAAGGCAATCCCTGGCGCAATTAAAATTTGCGACAGTAAAAAATTATTTGTTGAATAATTTACTATAGAAAAGGCGATCCCTGGCGTAATTAAAATTTGCGACAGTAGAAAATTATTTTTTGAATAATTTACTAGAGAAAAGACAATTCCTGGCGTATTTAAAATTTGCGACAGTAAAAAATTATTTTTTGAATAATTTACTATAGAAAAGGCAATCCCTGGCGTAATTAAAATTTGCGACAGTAGAAAATTATTTTTTGAATAATTTACTATAGAAAAGGCAATCCCTGGTGTAATTAAAAATTGCGACAGTATAAAATTATTTTTTGAAAAATTTACTATATAAAAGGCAATCCCTGGCGTATTTAAAATTTGCGACAGTAGAAAATTATTTTTTGAAAAATTTACTATAGAAAAGGCAATCCCTGGCGTAATTAAAATTTGCGACAGTAAAAAATTAATTTGTGAAAAATTTACTATAGAAAAGGCATTCCCAGGCGCAATTAAAATTTGCAACAGTAAAAAATTATTTTTTGCAAAATTTACTGTAGAAAAGGCAATCCCTGGCGCAATTAAAACTTGCGATAGTAAAAAATTATTTTTTGAATAATTTATTATAGAAAAGCCAATCCCTGGCGGATTTGAAATTTGCGACAGTAAAAAATTATTTTTTGAATAATTTACTATAGAAAAGGCAATCCCTGGCGTAATTAAAATTTGCGACAGTAGAAAATTATTTTTTGAATAATTTACTATAGAAAAGGCAATCCCTGGCGCAATTAAAACTTGCGATAGTAAAAAATTATTTTTTGAATAATTTACTATAGAAAAGGCAATCCCTGGCGCAATTACAATTTGCGACAGTAAAAAATTATTTTTTGAAAAATTTACTGTAGAAATGCAATCCCTGGCGCAATTAAAATTTGCGACAATAAAAAATTATTTTTTGAAAAATTTACTATAGAAAAGGCAATCCCTGGCGTATTTAAAATTTGCGACAGTAAAAAATTATTTTTTGAAAAATTTACTGTAGAAAGGCAATCCCTGGCGCAATTACAATTTGCGACAGTAAAAAATTATTTTTTTGCAAAATTTACTATAGAAAAGGTAATCCCTGGCGCAATTATAATTTGCGACAGTAAAAAATTATTTTTTTGCAAAATTTACTATAGAAAAGGCAATCCCTGGCGTATTTAAAATTTGCGACAGTAAAAAATTAATTTTTGAAAAATTTACTACAGAAAAGGCAATCCTTAGCGCAATTAAAATTTGCGACAGTAAAAAATTAATTTGTGAATAATTTACTATAGAAAAGGCAATCCCTGGCGTAATTAAAATTTGCGACAGTAGACAATTATTTTTTGAATAATTTACTATAGAAAAGGCAATCCCTGGCGTAATTAAAATTTGCGAAAGTATAAAATTATTTTTTGAAAAATTTACTATATAAAAGGCAATCCCTGGCGTATTTAAAAATTGCGACAGTAGAAAATTATTTGTTGAAAAATTTACTATAGAAAAGGCAATCCCTGGCGCAATTAAAATTTGCGACAGTAAAAAATAATTTTTTGAATAATTTACTATAGAAAAGGCAATCCCTGGCGTAATTAAAATTTGCGACAGTAAAAAATTATTTGTTGAATAATTTACTATAGAAAAGGCGATCCCTGGCGTAATTAAAATTTGCGACAGTAGAAAATTATTTTTTGAATAATTTACTAGAGAAAAGGCAATTCCTGGCGTATTTAAAATTTGCGACAGTAAAAAATTATTTTTTGAATAATTTACTATAGAAAAGGCAATCCCTGGCGTAATTAAAATTTGCGACAGTAGAAAATTATTTTTTGAATAATTTACTATAGAAAAGGCAATCCCTGGTGTAATTAAAAATTGCGACAGTATAAAATTATTTTTTGAAAAATTTACTATATAAAAGGCAATCCCTGGCGTATTTAAAATTTGCGACAGTAGAAAATTATTTTTTGAAAAATTTACTATAGAAAAGGCAATCCCTGGCGTAATTAAAATTTGCGACAGTAAAAAATTAATTTGTGAAAAATTTACTATAGAAAAGGCATTCCCTGGCGCAATTAAAATTTGCAACAGTAAAAAATTATTTTTTGCAAAATTTACTGTAGAAAAGGCAATCCCTGGCGCAATTAAAACTTGCGATAGTAAAAAATTATTTTTTGAATAATTTACTATAGAAAAGCCAATCCCGACAGTAAAAAATTATTTTTTGAATAATTTACTATAGAAAAGGCAATCCCTGGCGTAATTAAAATTTGCGACAGTAGAAAATTATTTTTTGAATAATTTACTATAGAAAAGGCAATCCCTGGCGCAATTAAAACTTGCGATAGTAAAAAATTATTTTTTGAATAATTTACTATAGAAAAGGCAATCCCTGGCGTAATTAAAATTTGCGACAGTAGAAAATTATTTTTTGAATAATTTACTATAGAAAAGGCAATCCCTGGCGTAATTAAAATTTGCGACAGTAGAAAATTATTTTTTGAATAATTTACTATAGAAAAGGCAATCCCTGGCGCAATTAAAATTTGCGACAGTAAAAAATTATTTTTTGAAAAATTTACTATGGAAAAGGTAATCCCTGGCGAAATTACAATTTGCGACAGTAAAAAATTATTTTTTGAAAAATTTACTGTAGAAAGGCAATCCCTGGCGCAATTAAAATTTGCGACAGTAGAAAATTATTTTTTGAATAATTTACTATAGAAAAGGCAATCCCTGGCGCAATTAAAATTTGCGACAGTAAAAAATTATTTTTTGAAAAATTTACTATAGAAAAGGTAATCCCTGGCGAAATTACAATTTGCGACAGTAAAAAATTAATTTGTGAAAAATTTACTATAGAAAAGGCATTCCCTGGCGCAATTAAAATTTGCAACAGTAAAAAATTATTTTTTGCAAAATTTACTGTAGAAAAGGCAATCCCTGGCGCAATTAAAACTTGCGATAGTAAAAAATTATTTTTTGAATAATTTACTATAGAAAAGCCAATACCTGGCGGATTTGAAATTTGCGACAGTAAAAAATTATTTTTTGAATAATTTACTATAGAAAAGGCAATCCCTGGCGTAATTAAAATTTGCGACAGTAGAAAATTATTTTTTGAATAATTTACTATAGAAAAGGCAATCCCTGGCGCAATTAAAACTTGCGATAGTAAAAAATTATTTTTTGAATAATTTACTATAGAAAAGACAATCCCTGGCGTAATTAAAATTTGCGACAGTAGAAAATTATTTTTTGAATAATTTACTATAGAAAAGGCAATCCCTGGCGTAATTAAAATTTGCGACAGTAGAAAATTATTTTTTGAATAATTTACTATAGAAAAGGCAATCCCTGGCGCAATTAAAATTTGCGACAGTAAAAAATTATTTTTTGAAAAATTTACTATAGAAAAGGTAATCCCTGGCGAAATTACAATTTGCGACAGTAAAAAATTATTTTTTGAAAAATTTACTGTAGAAAGGCAATCCCTGGCGCAATTAAAATTTGCGACAGTAGAAAATTATTTTTTGAAAAGTTTACTATAGAAAAGGCAATCCCTGGCGTAATTAAAATTTGCGACAGTAGAAAATTATTTTTTGAATAATTTACTATAGAAAAGGCAATCCCTGGCGCAATTAAAATTTGCGACAGTAAAAAATTATTTTTTGCAAAATTTACTGTAGAAAAGGCAATCCCTGGCGCAATTAAAACTTGCGATATTAAAAAATTATTTTTTGAATAATTTACCATAGAAAAGGCAATCCCTGGCGGATTTGAAATTTGCGACAGTAGAAAATTATTTTTTGAATAATTTACTATAGAAAAGGCAATCCCTGGCGCAATTAAAACTTGCGATAGTAAAAAATTATTTTTTGAATAATTTACTATAGAAAAGGCAATCCCTGGCGTAATTAAAATTTGCGACAGTAGAAAATTATTTTTTGAATAATTTACTATAGAAAAGGCAATCCCTGGCGCAATTACAATTTGCGACAGTAAAAAATTATTTTTTTGCAAAATTTACTATAGAAAAGGTAATCCCTGGCGCAATTATAATTTGCGACAGTAAAAAATTATTTTTTTGCAAAATTTACTATAGAAAAGGCAATCCCTGGCGTATTTAAAATTTGCGACAGTAAAAAATTAATTTTTGAAAAATTTACTACAGAAAAGGCAATCCCTAGCGCAATTAAAATTTGCGACAGTAAAAAATTAATTTGTGAATAATTTACTATAGAAAAGGCAATCCCTGGCGTAATTAAAATTTGCGACAGTAGACAATTATTTTTTGAATAATTTACTATAGAAAAGGCAATCCCTGGCGTAATTAAAATTTGCGAAAGTATAAAATTATTTTTTGAAAAATTTACTATATAAAAGGCAATCCCTGGCGTATTTAAAAATTGCGACAGTAGAAAATTATTTGTTGAAAAATTTACTATAGAAAAGGCAATCCCTGGCGCAATTAAAATTTGCGACAGTAAAAAATAATTTTTTGAATAATTTACTATAGAAAAGGCAATCCCTGGCGTAATTAAAATTTGCGACAGTAAAAAATTATTTGTTGAATAATTTACTATAGAAAAGGCGATCCCTGGCGTAATTAAAATTTGCGACAGTAGAAAATTATTTTTTGAATAATTTACTATAGAAAAGGCAATCCCTGGCGCAATTAAAATTTGCGACAGTAAAAAATTATTTTTTGAAAAATTTACTATGGAAAAGGTAATCCCTGGCGAAATTACAATTTGCGACAGTAAAAAATTATTTTTTGAAAAATTTACTGTAGAAAGGCAATCCCTGGCGCAATTAAAAGTTGCGACAGTAGAAAATTATTTTTTGAATAATTTACTATAGAAAAGGCAATCCCTGGCGCAATTAAAATTTGCGACAGTAAAAAATTATTTTTTGAAAAATTTACTATAGAAAAGGTAATCCCTGGCGAAATTACAATTTGCGACAGTAAAAAATTAATTTGTGAAAAATTTACTATAGAAAAGGCATTCCCTGGCGCAATTAAAATTTGCAACAGTAAAAAATTATTTTTTGCAAAATTTACTGTAGAAAAGGCAATCCCTGGCGCAATTAAAACTTGCGATAGTAAAAAATTATTTTTTGAATAATTTACTATAGAAAAGCCAATCCCTGGCGGATTTGAAATTTGCGACAGTAAAAAATTATTTTTTGAATAATTTACTATAGAAAAGGCAATCCCTGGCGTAATTAAAATTTGCGACAGTAGAAAATTATTTTTTGAATAATTTACTATAGAAAAGGCAATCCCTGGCGCAATTAAAATTTGCGACAGTAAAAAATTATTTTTTGAAAAATTTACTATGGAAAAGGTAATCCCTGGCGAAATTACAATTTGCGACAGTAAAAAATTATTTTTTGAAAAATTTACTGTAGAAAGGCAATCCCTGGCGCAATTAAAAGTTGCGACAGTAGAAAATTATTTTTTGAATAATTTACTATAGAAAAGGCAATCCCTGGCGCAATTAAAATTTGCGACAGTAAAAAATTATTTTTTGAAAAATTTACTATAGAAAAGGTAATCCCTGGCGAAATTACAATTTGCGACAGTAAAAAATTAATTTGTGAAAAATTTACTATAGAAAAGGCATTCCCTGGCGCAATTAAAATTTGCAACAGTAAAAAATTATTTTTTGCAAAATTTACTGTAGAAAAGGCAATCCCTGGCGCAATTAAAACTTGCGATAGTAAAAAATTATTTTTTGAATAATTTACTATAGAAAAGCCAATCCCTGGCGGATTTGAAATTTGCGACAGTAAAAAATTATTTTTTGAATAATTTACTATAGAAAAGGCAATCCCTGGCGTAATTAAAATTTGCGACAGTAGAAAATTATTTTTTGAATAATTTACTATAGAAAAGGCAATCCCTGGCGCAATTAAAACTTGCGATAGTAAAAAATTATTTTTTGAATAATTTACTATAGAAAAGACAATCCCTGGCGTAATTAAAATTTGCGACAGTAGAAAATTATTTTTTGAATAATTTACTATAGAAAAGGCAATCCCTGGCGTAATTAAAATTTGCGACAGTAGAAAATTATTTTTTGAATAATTTACTATAGAAAAGGCAATCCCTGGCGCAATTAAAATTTGCGACAGTAAAAAATTATTTTTTGAAAAATTTACTATAGAAAAGGTAATCCCTGGCGAAATTACAATTTGCGACAGTAAAAAATTATTTTTTGAAAAATTTACTGTAGAAAGGCAATCCCTGGCGAAATTAAAATTTGCGACAGTAGAAAATTATTTTTTGAAAAGTTTACTATAGAAAAGGCAATCCCTGGCGTAATTAAAATTTGCGACAGTAGAAAATTATTTTTTGAATAATTTACTATAGAAAAGGCAATCCCTGGCGCAATTAAAATTTGCGACAGTAAAAAATTATTTTTTGCAAAATTTACTGTAGAAAAGGCAATCCCTGGCGCAATTAAAACTTGCGATATTAAAAAATAATTTTTTGAATAATTTACTATAGAAAAGGTAATCCCTGGCGGATTTGAAATTTGCGACAGTAGAAAATTATTTTTTGAATAATTTACTATAGAAAAGGCAATCCCTGGCGCAATTAAAACTTGCGATAGTAAAACATTATTTTTTGAATAATTTACTATAGAAAAGGCAATCCCTGGCGTAATTAAAATTTGCGACAGTAGAAAATTTTTTTTTGAATAATTTACTATAGAAAAGGCAATCCCTGGCGCAATTAAAATTTGCGACAGTAAAAAATTATTTTTTGAAAAATTTACTATAGAAAAGGTAATCCCTGGCGAAATTACAATTTGCGACAGTAAAAAATTATTTTTTGAAAAATTTACTGTAGAAAGGCAATCCCTGGCGCAATTAAAATTTGCGACAGTAGAAAATTATTTTTTGAAAAGTTTACTATAGAAAAGGCAATCCCTGGCGTAATTAAAATTTGCGACAGTAGACAATTATTTTTTGAATAATTTACTATAGAAAAGGCAATCCCTGGCGTAATTAAAATTTGCGAAAGTATAAAATTATTTTTTGAAAAATTTACTATATAAAAGGCAATCCCTGGCGTATTTAAAAATTGCGACAGTAGAAAATTATTTGTTGAAAAATTTACTATAGAAAAGGCAATCCCTGGCGCAATTAAAATTTGCGACAGTAAAAAATTATTTTTTGAATAATTTACTATAGAAAAGGCAATCCCTGGCCTAATTAAAATTTGCGACAGTAGAAAATTATTTTTTGAATAATTTACTATAGAAAAGGCAATCCCTGGCGTATTTAAAATTTGCGACAGTAAAAAATTATTTTTTGAAAAATTTACTGTAGAAAGGCAATCCCTGGCGCAATTACAATTTGCGACAGTAAAAAATTATTTTTTTGCAAAATTTACTATAGAAAAGTTAATCCCTGGCGCAATTATAATTTGCGACAGTAAAAAATTATTTTTTTGCAAAATTTACTATAGAAAAGGCAATCCCTGGCGTATTTAAAATTTGCGACAGTAAAAAATTAATTTTTGAAAAATTTACTACAGAAAAGGCAATCCCTAGCGCAATTAAAATTTGCGACAGTAAAAAATTAATTTGTGAATAATTTACTATAGAAAAGGCAATCCCTGGCGTAATTAAAATTTGCGACAGTAGACAATTATTTTTTGAATAATTTACTATAGAAAAGGCAATCCCTGGCGTAATTAAAATTTGCGAAAGTATAAAATTATTTTTTGAAAAATTTACTATATAAAAGGCAATCCCTGGCGTATTTAAAAATTGCGACAGTAGAAAATTATTTGTTGAAAAATTTACTATAGAAAAGGCAATCCCTGGCGCAATTAAAATTTGCGACAGTAAAAAATTATTTTTTGAATAATTTACTATAGAAAAGGCAATCTCTGGCGTAATTAAAATTTGCGACAGTAGAAAATTATTTTTTGAATAATTTACTATAGAAAAGGCAATCCCTGGCGCAATTAAAATTTGCGACAGTAAAAAATTATTTGTTGAATAATTTACTATAGAAAAGGCGATCCCTGGCGTAATTAAAATTTGCGACAGTAGAAAATTATTTTTTGAATAATTTACTAGAGAAAAGGCAATCCCTGGCGGATTTGAAATTTGCGACAGTAAAAAAATAGTTTTTGAAAAATTTACTATATAAAAGGCAATCCCTGGCGCAATTACAATTTGCGACAGTAAAAAATTATTTTTTGAAAAATTTACTGTAGAAATGCAATCCCGGGCGCAATTAAAATTTGCGACAATAAAAAATTATTTTTTGAAAAATTTACTATAGAAAAGGCAATCCCTGGCGTATTTAAAATTTGCGACAGTAAAAAATTATTTTTTGAAAAATTTACTGTAGAAAGGCAATCCCTGGCGCAATTACAATTTGCGACAGTAAAAAATTATTTTTTTGCAAAATTTACTATAGAAAAGGTAATCCCTGGCGCAATTATAATTTGCGACAGTAAAAAATTATTTTTTTGCAAAATTTACTATAGAAAAGGCAATCCCTGGCGTATTTAAAATTTGCGACAGTAAAAAATTAATTTTTGAAAAATTTACTACAGAAAAGGCAATCCCTAGCGCAATTAAAATTTGCGACAGTAAAAAATTAATTTGTGAATAATTTACTATAGAAAAGGCAATCCCTGGCGTAATTAAAATTTGCGACAGTAGACAATTATTTTTTGAATAATTTACTATAGAAAAGGCAATCCCTGGCGTAATTAAAATTTGCGAAAGTATAAAATTATTTTTTGAAAGATTTACTATATAAAAGGCAATCCCTGGCGTATTTAAAAATTGCGACAGTAGAAAATTATTTGTTGAAAAATTTACTATAGAAAAGGCAATCCCTGGCGCAATTAAAATTTGCGACAGTAAAAAATTATTTTTTGAATAATTTACTATAGAAAAGGCAATCCCTGGCGTAATTAAAATTTGCGACAGTAGAAAATTATTTTTTGAATAATTTACTATAGAAAAGGCAATCCCTGGCGCAATTAAAATTTGCGACAGTAAAAAATTATTTGCTGAATAATTTACTATAGAAAAGGCGATCCCTGGCGTAATTAAAATTTGCGACAGTAGAAAATTATTTTTTGAATAATTTACTAGAGAAAAGGCAATTCCTGGCGTATTTAAAATTTGCGACAGTAAAAAATTATTTTTTGAATAATTTACTATAGAAAAGGCAATCCCTGGCGTAATTAAAATTTGCGACAGTAGAAAATTATTTTTTGAATAATTTACTATAGAAAAGGCAATCCCTGGTGTAATTAAAAATTGCGACAGTATAAAATTATTTTTTGAAAAATTTACTATATAAAAGGCAATCCCTGGCGTATTTAAAATTTGCGACAGTAGAAAATTATTTTTTGAAAAATTTACTATAGAAAAGGCAATCCCTGGCGTAATTAAAATTTGCGACAGTAAAAAATTAATTTGTGAAAAATTTACTATAGAAAAGGCATTCCCTGGCGCAATTAAAATTTGCAACAGTAAAAAATTATTTTTTGCAAAATTTACTGTAGAAAAGGCAATCCCTGGCGCAATTAAAACTTGCGATAGTAAAAAATTATTTTTTGAATAATTTACTATAGAAAAGCCAATCCCTGGCGGATTTGAAATTTGCGACAGTAAAAAATTATTTTTTGAATAATTTACTATAGAAAAGGCAATCCCTGGCGTAATTAAAATTTGCGACAGTAGAAAATTATTTTTTGAATAATTTACTATAGAAAAGGCAATCCCTGGCGCAATTAAAACTTGCGATAGTAAAAAATTATTTTTTGAATAATTTACTATAGAAAAGGCAATCCCTGGCGTAATTAAAATTTGCGACAGTAGAAAATTATTTTTTGAATAATTTACTATAGAAAAGGCAATCCCTGGCGTAATTAAAATTTGCGACAGTAGAAAATTATTTTTTGAATAATTTACTATAGAA
The DNA here is from genome assembly GCA_963930735.1 of Dioctria linearis. Taxonomy (NCBI): domain Eukaryota; kingdom Metazoa; phylum Arthropoda; class Insecta; order Diptera; family Asilidae; genus Dioctria; species Dioctria linearis. Next base: position 38,928 of record CAWVNZ010002236.1, on the reverse strand, counting down.
AAGGCAATCCCTGGCGCAATTAAAATTTGCGACAGTAAAAAATTATATTTTGAAGAATTTACTATAGAAAAGGTAATCCCTGGCGAAATTACAATTTGCGACAGTAAAAAATTATTTTTTGAAAAATTTACTGTAGAAAGGCAATCCCTGGCGCAATTAAAATTTGCGACAGTAGAAAATTATTTTTTGAAAAGTTTACTATAGAAAAGGCAATCCCTGGCGCAATTAAAATTTGCGACAGTAAAAAATTATTTTTTGCAAAATTTACTGTAGAAAAGGCAATCCCTGGCGCAATTAAAACTTGCGATATTAAAAAATTATTTTTTGAATAATTTACTATAGAAAAGGCAATCCCTGGCGGATTTGAAATTTGCGACAGTAGAAAATTATTTTTTGAATAATTTACTATAGAAAAGGCAATCCCTGGCGCAATTAAAACTTGCGATAGTAAAAAATTATTTTTTGAATAATTTACTATAGAAAAGGCAATCCCTGGCGTAATTAAAATTTGCGACAGTAGAAAATTATTTTTTGAATAATTTACTATAGAAAAGGCAATCCCTGGCGTAATTAAAATTTGCGACAGTAGAAAATTATTTTTTGAATAATTTACTATAGAAAAGGCAATCCCTGGCGCAATTAAAATTTGCGACAGTAAAAAATTATTTTTTGAAAAATTTACTATAGAAAAGGTAATCCCTGGCGAAATTACAATTTGCGACAGTAAAAAATTATTTTTTGAAAAATTTACTGTAGAAAGGCAATCCCTGGCGCAATTAAAATTTGCGACAGTAGAAAATTATTTTTTGAAAAGTTTACTATAGAAAAGGCAATCCCTGGCGTAATTAAAATTTGCGACAGTAAAAAATTATTTTTTGCAAAATTTACTGTAGAAAAGGCAATCCCTGGCGCAATTAAAACTTGCGATATTAAAAAATTATTTTTTGAATAATTTACTATAGAAAAGGCAATCCCTGGCGGATTTGAAATTTGCGACAGTAAAAAATTATTTTTTGAATAATTTACTATAGAAAAGCCAATCCCTGGCGGATTTGAAATTTGCGACAGTAAAAAATTATTTTTTGAATAATTTACTATAGAAAAGGCAATCCCTGGCGTAATTAAAATTTGCGACAGTAGAATATTATTTTTTGAATAATTTACTATAGAAAAGGCAATCCCTGGCGCAATTAAAACTTGCGATAGTAAAAAATTATTTTTTGAATAATTTACTATAGAAAAGGCAATCCCTGGCGTAATTAAAATTTGCGACAGTAGAAAATTATTTTTTGAATAATTTACTATAGAAAAGGCAATCCCTGGCGTAATTAAAATTTGCGACAGTAGAAAATTATTTTTTGAATAATTTACTATAGAAAAGGCAATCCCTGGCGCAATTAAAATTTGCGACAGTAAAAAATTATATTTTGAAGAATTTACTATAGAAAAGGTAATCCCTGGCGAAATTACAATTTGCGACAGTAAAAAATTATTTTTTGAAAAATTTACTGTAGAAAGGCAATCCCTGGCGCAATTAAAATTTGCGACAGTAGAAAAGTATTTTTTGAAAAGTTTACTATAGAAAAGGCAATCCCTGGCGCAATTAAAATTTGCGACAGTAAAAAATTATTTTTTGCAAAATTTACTGTAGAAAAGGCAATCCCTGGCGCAATTAAAACTTGCGATATTAAAAAATTATTTTTTGAATAATTTACTATAGAAAAGGCAATCCCTGGCGGATTTGAAATTTGCGACAGTAGAAAATTATTTTTTGAATAATTTACTATAGAAAAGGCAATCCCTGGCGCAATTAAAACTTGCGATAGTAAAAAATTATTTTTTGAATAATTTACTATAGAAAAGGCAATCCCTGGCGTAATTAAAATTTGCGACAGTAGAAAATTATTTTTTGAATAATTTACTATAGAAAAGGCAATCCCTGGCGTAATTAAAATTTGCGACAGTAGAAAATTATTTTTTGAATAATTTACTATAGAAAAGGCAATCCCTGGCGCAATTAAAATTTGCGACAGTAAAAAATTATTTTTTGAAAAATTTACTATAGAAAAGGTAATCCCTGGCGAAATTACAATTTGCGACAGTAAAAAATTATTTTTTGAAAAATTTACTGTAGAAAGGCAATCCCTGGCGCAATTAAAATTTGCGACAGTAGAAAATTATTTTTTGAAAAGTTTACTATAGAAAAGGCAATCCCTGGCGTAATTAAAATTTGCGACAGTAGACAATTATTTTTTGAATAATTTACTATAGAAAAGGCAATCCCTGGCGTAATTAAAATTTGCGAAAGTATAAAATTATTTTTTGAAAAATTTACTATATAAAAGGCAATCCCTGGCGTATTTAAAAATTGCGACAGTAGAAAATTATTTGTTGAAAAATTTACTATAGAAAAGGCAATCCCTGGCGCAATTAAAATTTGCGACAGTAAAAAATTATTTTTTGAATAATTTACTATAGAAAAGGCAATCCCTGGCGTAATTAAAATTTGCGACAGTAGAAAATTATTTTTTGAATAATTTACTATAGAAAAGGCAATCCCTGGCGCAATTAAAATTTGCGACAGTAAAAAATTATTTGTTGATTAATTTACTATAGAAAAGGCGATCCCTGGCGTAATTAAAATTTGCGACAGTAGAAAATTATTTTTTGAATAATTTACTAGAGAAAAGGCAATTCCTGGCGTATTTAAAATTTGCGACAGTAAAAAATTATTTTTTGAATAATTTACTATAGAAAAGGCAATCCCTGGCGTAATTAAAATTTGCGACAGTAGAAAATTACTTTTTGAATAATTTACTATAGAAAAGGCAATCCCTGGTGTAATTAAAAATTGCGACAGTATAAAATTATTTTTTGAAAAATTTACTATATAAAAGGCAATCCCTGGCGTATTTAAAATTTGCGACAGTAGAAAATTATTTTTTGAAAAATTTACTATAGAAAAGGCAATCCCTGGCGTAATTAAAATTTGCGACAGTAAAAAATTAATTTGTGAAAAATTTACTATAGAAAAGGCATTCCCTGGCGCAATTAAAATTTGCAACAGTAAAAAATTATTTTTTGCAAAATTTACTGTAGAAAAGGCAATCCCTGGCGCAATTAAAACTTGCGATAGTAAAAAATTATTTTTTGAATAATTTACTATAGAAAAGCCAATCCCTGGCGGATTTGAAATTTGCGACAGTAAAAAATTATTTTTTGAATAATTTACTATAGAAAAGGCAATCCCTGGCGTAATTAAAATTTGCGACAGTAGAAAATTATTTTTTGAATAATTTACTATAGAAAAGGCAATCCCTGGCGCAATTAAAACTTGCGATAGTAAAAAATTATTTTTTGAATAATTTACTATAGAAAAGGTAATCCCTGGCGTAATTAAAATTTGCGACAGTAGAAAATTATTTTTTGAATAATTTACTATAGAAAAGGCAATCCCTGGCGTAATTAAAATTTGCGACAGTAGAAAATTATTTTTTGAATAATTTACTATAGAAAAGGCAATCCCTGGCGCAATTAAAATTTGCGACAGTAAAAAATTATTTTTTGAAAAATTTACTATAGAAAAGGTAATCCCTGGCGAAATTACAATTTGCGACAGTAAAAAATTATTTTTTGAAAAATTTACTGTAGAAAGGCAATCCCTGGCGCAATTAAAATTTGCGACAGTAGAAAATTATTTTTTGAAAAGTTTACTATAGAAAAGGCAATCCCTGGCGTAATTAAAATTTGCGACAGTAGAAAATTATTTTTTGAATAATTTACTATAGAAAAGGCAATCCCTGGCGCAATTAAAATTTGCGACAGTAAAAAATTATTTTTTGAAAAATTTACTATATAAAAGGCAATCCCTGGCGTATTTAAAATTTGCGACAGTAGAAAATTATTTTTTGAAAAATTTACTATAGAAAAGGCAATCCCTGGCGTAATTAAAATTTGCGACAGTAAAAAATTAATTTGTGAAAAATTTACTATAGAAAAGGCATTCCCTGGCGCAATTAAAATTTGCAACAGTAAAAAATTATTTTTTGCAAAATTTACTGTAGAAAAGGCAATCCCTGGCGCAATTAAAACTTGCGATAGTAAAAAATTATTTTTTGAATAATTTACTATAGAAAAGCCAATCCCTGGCGGATTTGAAATTTGCGACAGTAAAAAATTATTTTTTGAATAATTTACTATAGAAAAGGCAATCCCTGGCGTAATTAAAATTTGCGACAGTAGAAAATTATTTTTTGAATAATTTACTATAGAAAAGGCAATCCCTGGCGCAATTAAAACTTGCGATAGTAAAAAATTATTTTTTGAATAATTTACTATAGAAAAGGCAATCCCTGGCGTAATTAAAATTTGCGACAGTAGAAAATTATTTTTTGAATAATTTACTATAGAAAAGGCAATCCCTGGCGTAATTAAAATTTGCGACAGTAGAAAATTATTTTTTGAATAATTTACTATAGAAAAGGCAATCCCTGGCGCAATTAAAATTTGCGACAGTAAAAAATTGTTTTTTGAAAAATTTACTATAGAAAAGGTAATCCCTGGCGAAATTACAATTTGCGACAGTAAAAAATTATTTTTTGAAAAATTTACTGTAGAAAGGCAATCCCTGGCGCAATTTAAAATTTGCGACAGTAGAAAATTATTTTTTGAAAAGTTTACTATAGAAAAGGCAATCCCTGGCGTAATTAAAATTTGCGACAGTAGAAAATTATTTTTTGAATAATTTACTATAGAAAAGGCAATCCCTGGCGCAATTAAAATTTGCGACAGTAAAAAATTATTTTTTGCAAAATTTACTGTAGAAAAGGCAATCCCTGGCGCAATTAAAACTTGCGATATTAAAAAATTATTTTTTGAATAATTTACTATAGAAAAGGCAATCCCTGGCGGATTTGAAATTTGCGACAGTAAAAAATTATTTTTTGAATAATTTACTATAGAAAAGGCAATCCCTGGCGTATTTAAAATTTGCGACAGTAAAAAATTATTTTTTGAATAATTTACTATAGAAAAGGCAATCCCTGGCGTAATTAAAATTTGCGATAGTAAAAAATTATTTTTTGAATAATTTACTATAGAAAAGGCAATCCCTGGCGTAATTAAAATTTGCGACAGTAGAAAATTATTTTTTGAATAATTTACTATAGAAAAGGTAATCCCTGGCGCAATTAAAATTTGCGACAGTAAACAATTATTTTTTGAATAATTTACTATAGAAAAGGTAGTCCCTGGCGCAATTACAAATTGCGACAGTAAAAAATTATTTTTTGAAAAATTTACTGTAGAAAGGCAATCCATGGCGCAATTAAAACTTGCGATATTAAAAAATTATTTTTTGAATAATTTACTATAGAAAAGCCAATCCCTGGCGGATTTGAAATTTGCGACAGTAAAAAATTATTTTTTGAATAATTTACTATAGAAAAGGCAATCCCTGGCGTAATTAAAATTTGCGACAGTAAAAAATTAATTTGTGAAAAATTTACTATAGAAAAGGCATTCCCTGGCGCAATTAAAATTTGCGACAGTAAAAAATTATTTTTTGAAAAATTTACTATAGAAAAGGTAATCCCTGGCGAAATTACAATTTGCGACAGTAAAAAATTATTTTTTTGAAAAATTTACTGTAGAAAGGCAATCCCTGGCGCAATTAAAATTTGCGACAGTAGAAAATTATTTTTTGAAAAGTTTACTATAGAAAAGGCAATCCCTTGCGTAATTAAAATTTGCGACAGTAGAAAATTATTTTTTGAATAATATACTATAGAAAAGGCAATCCCTGGCGCAATTAAAATTTGCGACAGTAAAAAATTATTTTTTGCAAAATTTACTGTAGAAAAGGCAATCCCTGGCGCAATTAAAACTTGCGATATTAAAAAATTATTTTTTGAATAATTTACTATAGAAAAGGCAATCCCTGGCGGATTTGAAATTTGCGACAGTAAAAAATTATTTTTTGAATAATTTACTATAGAAAAGGCAATCCCTGGCGTATTTAAAATTTGCGACAGTAAAAAATTATTTTTTGAATAATTTACTATAGAAAAGGCAATCCCTGGCGTAATTAAAATTTGCGATAGTAAAAAATTATTTTTTGAATAATTTACTATAGAAAAGGCAATCCCTGGCGTAATTAAAATTTGCGACAGTAGAAAATTATTTTTTGAATAATTTACTATAGAAAAGGTAATCCCTGGCGCAATTAAAATTTGCGACAGTAAAAAATTATTTTTTGAAAAATTTACTATAGAAAAGGTAATCCCTGGCGCAATTACTAATTGCGACAGTAAAAAATTATTTTTTGAAAAATTTACTGTAGAAAAGCAATCCCTGGCGCAATTAAAACTTGCGATAGTAAAAAATTATTTTTTGAATAATTTAATATAGAAAAGGCAATCCCTGGCGTAATTAAAATTTGCGACAGTAGAAAACTATTTTTTGAATAATTTACTATAGAAAAGGCAATCCCTGGCGTATTTAAAATTTGCGACAGTAAAAAATTATTTTTTGAATAATTTACTATAGAAAAGGCAATCCCTGGCGTAATTAAAATTTGCGATAGTAAAAAATTATTTTTTGAATAATTTACTATAGAAAAGGCAATCCTTGGCGTAGTTAAATTTTGCGACAGTAGAAAATTATTTTTTGAATAATTTACTATAGAAAAGGCAATCCCTGGCGCAATTAAAATTTGCGACAGTAAAAAATTATTTTTTGAAAAATTTACTATAGAAAAGGTAATCCCTGGCGCAATTACAAATTGCGACAGTAAAAAATTATTTTTTGAAAAATTTACTGTAGAAAGGCAATCCCTGGCGCAATTAAAATTTGCGACAGTAGAAAATTATTTTTTGAAAAGTTTACTATAGAAAAGGCAATCCCTGGCGCAATTAAAATTTGCGACAGTAAAAAATTATTTTTTGCAAAATTTACTGTAGAAAAGGCAATCCCTGGCGCAATTAAAATTTGCGACTGTAAAAAATTATTTTTTGAATAATTTACTATAGAAAAGGCAATCCCTGGCGTATTTAAAATTTGCGACAGTAAGAAATTAATTTGTGAGAAATTTACTATAGAAAAGGCAATCCCTGGCGTAATTAAAATTTGCGACAGTAGAAAATTATTTTTTGAATAATTTACTATAGAAAAGGCAATCCCTGGCGTAATTAAAATTTGCGACAGTAAAAAAATTATTTTTTGAAAAATTTACTATAGGAAGGTAATCCCTGGCGCAATTACAATTTGCGACAATAAAAAATTATTTTTTGAAAAATTTACTGTAGAAAGGCAATCCCTGGCGCAATTAAAATTTGCGACAGTAGAAAATTATTTTTTGAATAATTTACTATAGAAAAGGCAATCTCTGGCGCAATTAAAATTTGCGACAGTAAAAAATTATTTTTTGAAAAATTTACTATAGAAAAGGTAATCCCTGGCGCAATTACAATTTGCGACAGTAAAGAATTATTTTTTGAAAAATTTACTGTAGAAAGGCAATACCTGGCGGATTTGAAATTTGCGACAGTAAAAAATTATTTTTTAAATAATTTACTATAGAAAAAGGCCATCCCTGGCGTAATTAAAATTTGCGACAGTAGAAAATTATTTTTTGAATAATTTACTATAGAAAAGGCAATCCCTGGCGCAATTAAAACTTGCGATAGTAAAAAATTATTTTTTGAATAATTTACTATAGAAAAGGCAATCCCTGGCGTAATTAAAATTTGCGACAGTTGAAAATTGTTTTTTGAATAATTTACTATAGAAAAGGCAATCCCTGGCGCACTTTAAAAATTGCGACAGTAAAAAAATTATTTTTTTGAATAATTTACTATAGAAAAGGCAATCCCTGGCGTAATTAAAATTTGCGACAGTAGAAAATTATTTTTTGAATAATTTACTATAGAAAAGGCAATCCCTGGCGGAATTAAAATTTGCGACAGTAAAAAATTATTTTTTGAAAAATTTACTATAGAAAAGGTAATCCCTGGCGCAATTACAATTTGCGACAGTAAAAAATTATTTTTTGAAAAAATTTACTCTAGAAAGGCAATACCTGGCGCAATTAAAATTTGCGACAGTAGAAAATTATTTTTTGAAAAGTTTACTATAGAAAAAGGCAATCCCTGGCGCAATTAAAATTTGCGACAATAAAAAATTATTTTTTTGCAAAATTAACTGTAGAAAAGGCAATCCCTGGCGCAATTAAAACTTGCGATAGTAAAAAATTATTTTTTGAATAATTTACTATAGAAAAGGCAATCCCTGGCGGATTTGAAATTTGCGACAGTAAAAAATTATTTTTTGAATAATTTACTGTAGAAAAGGCAATCCCTGGCGTAATTAAAATTTGCGACAGTAGAAAATTATTTTTTGAATAATTTACTATAGAAAAGGCAATCCCTGGCGTATTTAAAATTTGCGACAGTAAAAAATTATTTTTTGAAAAATTTACTATAGAAAAGGCAATCCCTGGCGTAATTAAAATTTGCGACAGTAAAAAATTAATTTGTGAAAAATTTACTATAGAAAAGGCAATCCCAGGCGTATTTAAAATTTGCGACAATAAAAAATTATTTTTTGAAAAATTTACTGTAGAAAGGCAATCCCTGGCGCAATTAAAATTTGCGACAGTAGAAAATTATTTTTTGAATAATTTACTATAGAAAAGGCAATCCCTGGCGCAATTAAAATTTGCGACAGTAAAAAATTATTTTTTGAAAAATTTACTATAGAAAAGGTAATCCCTGGCGCAATTACAATTTGCGACAGTAAAGAATTATTTTTTGAAAAATTTACTGTAGAAAGGCAATACCTGGCGGATTTGAAATTTGCGACAGTAAAAAATTATTTTTTAAATAATTTACTATAGAAAAGGCAATCCCTGGCGTAATTAAAATTTGCGACAGTAAAAAATTATTTTTTGAAAAATTTACTATAGGAAGGTAATCCCTGGCGCAATTACAATTTGCGACAATAAAAAATTATTTTTTGAAAAATTTACTGTAGAAAGGCAATCCCTGGCGCAATTAAAATTTGCGACAGTAGAAAATTATTTTTTGAATAATTTACTATAGAAAAGGCAATCCCTGGCGCAATTAAAATTTGCGACAGTAAAAAATTATTTTTTGAAAAATTTACTATAGAAAAGGTAATCCCTGGCGCAATTACAATTTGCGACAGTAAAGAATTATTTTTTGAAAAATTTACTGTAGAAAGGCAATACCTGGCGGATTTGAAATTTGCGACAGTAAAAAATTATTTTTTAAATAATTTACTATAGACAAGGCCATCCCTGGCGTAATTAAAATTTGCGACAGTAGAAAATTATTTTTTGAATAATTTACTATAGAAAAGGCAATCCCTGGCGCAATTAAAACTTGCGATAGTAAAAAATTATTTTTTGAATAATTTACTATAGAAAAGGCAATCCCTGGCGTAATTAAAATTTGCGACAGTTGAAAATTGTTTTTTGAATAATTTACTATAGAAAAGGCAATCCCTGGCGCACTTAAAAATTGCGACAGTAAAAAATTATTTTTTGAATAATTTACTATAGAAAAGGCAATCCCTGGCGTAATTAAAATTTGCGACAGTAGAAAATTATTTTTTGAATAATTTACTATAGAAAAGGCAATCCCTGGCGGAATTAAAATTTGCGACAGTAAAAAATTATTTTTTGAAAAATTTACTATAGAAAAGGTAATCCCTGGCGCAATTACAATTTGCGACAGTAAAAAATTATTTTTTGAAAAATTTACTCTAGAAAGGCAATACCTGGCGCAATTAAAATTTGCGACAGTAGAAAATTATTTTTTGAAAAGTTTACTATAGAAAAGGCAATCCCTGGCGCAATTAAAATTTGCGACAATAAAAAATTATTTTTTGCAAAATTAACTGTAGAAAAGGCAATCCCTGGCGCAATTAAAACTTGCGATAGTAAAAAATTATTTTTTGAATAATTTACTATAGAAAAGGCAATCCCTGGCGGATTTGAAATTTGCGACAGTAAAAAATTATTTTTTGAATAATTTACTGTAGAAAAGGCAATCCCTGGCGTAATTAAAATTTGCGACAGTAGAAAATTATTTTTTGAATAATTTACTATAGAAAAGGCAATCCCTGGCGTATTTAAAATTTGCGACAGTAAAAAATTATTTTTTGAAAAATTTACTATAGAAAAGGCAATCCCTGGCGTAATTAAAATTTGCGACAGTAAAAAATTAATTTGTGAAAAATTTACTATAGAAAAGGCAATCCCAGGCGTATTTAAAATTTGCGACAGTAAAAAATTAATTTTTGAAAAATTTACTATAGAAAAGGCAATCCCTGGCGCAATTAAAATTTGCGACAGTATAAAATTATTTTTTGAATAATTTACTATAGAAAAGGCAATCCCTGGCGTAGTTAAAATTTGCGACAGTAAAAAATTAGTTTTTGAAAAATTTACTATAGAAAAGGCAATCCCTGGCGCAATTACAATTTGCCACAGTAAAAAATTATTTTTTGAAAAATTTACTATAGAATAGGCAATCCCTGGCGTATTTAAAATTTGCGACAGTAAAAAATTAATTTTTGAAAAATTTACTATAGAAAAGGCAATCCCTGGCGTAATTAAAATTTGCGACAGTAGAAAATTATTTTTTGAATAATTTACTATAGAAAAGGCAATCCCTGGCGTAATTAAAATTTGCGACAGTAAAAAATTATTTTTTGAATAATTTACTATAGAAAAGGCAATCCCTGGCGGATTTGAAATTTGCGACAGTAAAAAATTATTTTTTGAATAATTTACTATAGAAAAGGCAATCCCTGGCGTAATTAAAATTTGCGACAGTAGAAAATTATTTTTTGAATAATTTACTATAGAAAAGGCAATCCCTGGCGCAATTAAAATTTGCGACAGTAAAAAATTATATTTTGAATAATTTACTATAGAAAAGGCAATCCCTGGCGTAATTAAAATTTGCGACAGTAGAAAATTATTTTTTGAATAATTTACTATAGAAAAGGCAATGCCTGGCGTATTTAAAATTTGCGACAGTAAAAAATTATTTTTTGAATAATTTACTATAGAAAAGGCAATCCCTGGCGTAATTAAAATTTGCGACAGTAGAAAATTATTTTTTGAATAATTTACTATAGAAAAGGCAATCCCTGGCGCACTTAAAATTTGCGACAGTAGAAAATTATTTTTTGAATAATTTACTATAGAAAAGGCAATCCCTGGCGCAATTAAAACTTGCGATAGTAAAAAATTATTTTTTGAATAATTTACTATAGAAAAGGCAATCCCTGGGATATTTAAAATTTGCGACAGTAAAAAATTATTTTTTGAATAATTTACTATAGAAAAGGCAATCCCTGGCGTATTTAAAATTTGCGACAGTAAAAAATTAATTTGTGAAAAATTTACCTGGCCAATTTGAAATTTGCGAGAGTAAAAAATTATTTTTTGAACAATTTACTATAGAAAAGGCAATCCCTGGCGTAATTAAAATTTGCGACAGTAGAAAATTATTTTTTGAATAATTTACTATAGAAAAGGCAATCCCTGGCGCAATTAAAACTTGCGATAGTAAAAAATTATTTTTTGAATAATTTACTATAGAAAAGGCAATCCCTGGGATATTTAAAATTTGCGACAGTAAAAAATTATTTTTTGAATAATTTACTATAGAAAAGGCAATCACTGGCGTATTTAAAATTTGCGACAGTAAAAAATTAATTTGTGAAAAATTTACTTGGCCAAATTGAAATTTGCGAGAGTAAAAAATTATTTTTTGAATAATTTACTATAGAAAAGGCAATCCCTGGCGTAATTAAAATTTGCGACAGTTGAAAATTATTTTTTGAATAATCTACTATAGAAAAGGCAATCCATGGCGCACTTAAAATTTGCGACAGTAAAAAATTATTTCTTGAATAATTTACTATAGAAAAGGCAATCCCTGGCGTAATTAAAATTTGCGACAGTTGAAAATTATTTTTTGAATAATCTACTATAGAAAAGGCAATCCATGGCGCACTTAAAATTTGCGACAGTAAAAAATTATTTTTTGAATAATTTACTATAGAAAAGGCAATCCCTGGCGTAATTAAAATTTGCGACAGTAGAAAATTATTTTTTGAATAATTTACTATAGAAAAGGCAATCCATGGCGCACTTAAAATTTGCGACAGTAAAAAATTATTTTTTGAATAATTTACTATAGAAAAGGCAATCCCTGGCGCAATTAAAATTTGCGACAGTAAAACATTATTTTTTGCAAAATTTACTGTAGAAAAGGCAATCCCTGGCGCAATTAAAACTTGCGATAGTAAAAAATTAATTTTTGAATAATTTACTATAGAAAAGGCAATACCTGGCGGATTTGAAATTTGCGACAGTAAAAAATTATTTTTTGAATAATTTACTATAGAAAAGGCAATCCCTGGCGTAATTAAAATTTGCGACAGTAGAGAATTATTTTTTGAATAATTTACTATAGAAAAGGCAATCCCTGGCGCAATTAAAATTTGCGACATTAGAAAATTATTTTTTGAATAATTTACTATAGAAAAGGCAATCCCTGGCGTAATTAAAATTTGCGACAGTAGAAAATTATTTTTTGAATAATTTACTATAGAAAAGGCAATCCCTGGCGGATTTGAAATTTGCGACAGTAAAAGAATAGTTTTTGAAAAATTTACTATATAAAAGGCAATCCCTGGCGCAATTACAATTTGCGACAGTAAAAAATTATTTTTTGAAAAATTTACTGTAGAAATGCAATCCCTGGCGCAATTAAAATTTGCGACAATAAAAAATTATTTTTTGAAAAATTTACTATAGAAAAGGCAATCCCTGGCGTATTTAAAATTTGCGACAGTAAAAAATTATTTTTTGAAAAATTTACTGTAGAAAGGCAATCCCTGGCGCAATTACAATTTGCGACAGTAAAAAATTATTTTTTTGCAAAATTTACTACAGAAAAGGCAATCCCTGGCGTATTTAAAATTGGCGACAGTATAAAATTAAGTTTTGAAAAATTTACTGTAGAAAAGGCAATCCCTGGCGCAATTAAAATTTGCGACAGTAAAAAATTATTTTTTGCAAAATTTACTATAGAAAAGGCAATCCCTGGCGGATTTGAAATTTGCGACAGTAAAAAATTATTTTTTGAATAATTTACTATAGAAAAGGCAATCCCTGGCGTAATTAAAATTTGCGACAGTAGAAAATTATTTTTTGAATAATTTACTATAGAAAAGGCAATCCCTGGCGCAATTAAAATTTGCGACAGTAAAAAATTATTTTTTGAATAATTTACTATAGAAAAGGCAATCCCTGGCGTAATTAAAATTTGCGACAGTAGAAAATTATTTTTTGAATAATTTACTATAGAAAAGGCAATGCCTGGCGTATTTAAAATTTGCGACAGTAAAAAATTATTTTTTGAATAATTTACTATAGAAAAGGCAATCCCTGGCGTAATTAAAATTTGCGACAGTAGAAAATTATTTTTTGAATAATTTACTATAGAAAAGGCAATCCCTGGGATATTTAAAATTTGCGACAGTAAAAAATTATTTTTTGAATAATTTACTATAGAAAAGGCAATCCCTGGCGTATTTAAAATTTGCGACAGTAAAAAATTAATTTGTGAAAAATTTACCTGGCCAAATTGAAATTTGCGAGAGTAAAAAATTATTTTTTGAATAATTTACTATAGAAAAGGCAATCCCTGGCGTAATTAAAATTTGCGACAGTAGAAAATTATTTTTTGAATAATTTACTATAGAAAAGGCAATCCCTGGCGCAATTAAAACTTGCGATAGTAAAAAATTATTTTTTGAATAATTTACTATAGAAAAGGCAATCCCTGGGATATTTAAAATTTGCCACAGTAAAAAATTATTTTTTGAATAATTTACTATAGAAAAGGCATTCCCTGGCGTATTTAAAATTTGCGACAGTAAAAAATTAATTTGTGAAAAATTTACCTGGCCAAATTGAAATTTGCGAGAGTAAAAAATTATTTTTTGAATAATTTACTATAGAAAAGGCAATCCCTGGCGTAATTAAAATTTGCGACAGTTGAAAATTATTTTTTGAATAATCTACTATAGAAAAGGCAATCCATGGCGCACTTAAAATTTGCGACAGTAAAAAATTATTTTTTGAATAATTTACTAAAGAAAAGGCAATCCCTGGCGTAATTAAAATTTGCGACAGTTGAAAATTATTTTTTGAATAATCTACTATAGAAAAGGCAATCCATGGCGCACTTAAAATTTGCGACAGTAAAAAATTATTTTTTGAATAATTTACTATAGAAAAGGCAATCCCTGGCGTAATTAAAATTTGCGACAGTAGAAAATTATTTTTTGAATAATTTACTATAGAAAAGGCAATCCATGGCGCACTTAAAATTTGCGACAGTAAAAAATTATTTTTTGAATAATTTACTATAGAAAAGGCAATCCCTGGCGTAATTAAAATTTGCGACAGTAGAAAATTATTTTTTGAATAATTTACTATAGAAAAGGCAATCCATGGCGCACTTAAAATTTGCGACAGTAAAAAATTATTTTTTGAATAATTTACTATAGAAAAGGCAATCCCTGGCGCAATTAAAATTTGCGACAGTAAAACATTATTTTTTGCAAAATTTACTGTAGAAAAGGCAATCCCTGGCGCAATTAAAACTTGCGATGGTAAAAAATTAATTTTTGAATAATTTACTATAGAAAAGGCAATACCTGGCGGATTTGAAATTTGCGACAGTAAAAAATTATTTTTTGAATAATTTACTATAGAAAAGGCAATCCCTGGCGTAATTAAAATTTGCGACAGTAGAGAATTATTTTTTGAATAATTTACTATAGAAAAGGCAATCCCTGGCGCAATTAAAATTTGCGACAGTAGAAAATTATTTTTTGAATAATTTACTATAGAAAAGGCAATCCCTGGCGTAATTAAAATTTGCGACAGTAGAAAATTATTTTTTGAATAATTTACTATAGAAAAGGCAATCCCTGGCGGATTTGAAATTTGCGACAGTAAAAAAATAGTTTTTGAAAAATTTACTATATAAAAGGCAATCCCTGGCGCAATTACAATTTGCGACAGTAAAAAATTATTTTTTGAAAAATTTACTGTAGAAATGCAATCCCTGGCGCAATTAAAATTTGCGACAATAAAAAATTATTTTTTGAAAAATTTACTATAGAAAAGGCAATCCCTGGCGTATTTAAAATTTGCGACAGTAAAAAATTATTTTTTGAAAAATTTACTGTAGAAAGGCAATCCCTGGCGCAATTACAATTTGCGACAGTAAAAAATTATTTTTTTGCAAAATTTACTACAGAAAAGGCAATCCCTGGCGTATTTAAAATTGGCGACAGTATAAAATTAAGTTTTGAAAAATTTACTGTAGAAAAGGCAATCCCTGGCGCAATTAAAATTTGCGAAAGTAAAAAATTATTTTTTGCAAAATTTACTATAGAAAAGGCAATCCCTGGCGGATTTGAAATTTGCGACAGTAAAAAATTATTTTTTGAATAATTTACTATAGAAAAGGCAATCCCTGGCGTAATTAAAATTTGCGACAGTAGAAAATTATTTTTTGAATAATTTACTATAGAAAAGGCAAGCCCTGGCGCAATTAAAATTTGCGACAGTAAAAAATTATTTTTTGAATAATTTACTATAGAAAAGGCAATCCCTGGCGTAATTAAAATTTGCGACAGTAGAAAATTATTTTTTGAATAATTTACTATAGAAAAGGCAATGCCTGGCGTATTTAAAATTTGCGACAGTATAAAATTATTTTTTGAATAATTTACTATAGAAAAGGCAATCCCTGGCGTAATTAAAATTTGCGACAGTAGAAAATTATTTTTTGAATAATTTACTATAGAAAAGGCAATCCCTGGGATATTTAAAATTTGCGACAGTAAAAAATTATTTTTTGAATAATTTACTATAGAAAAGGCAATCCCTGGCGTATTTAAAATTTGCGACAGTAAAAAATTAATTTGTGAAAAATTTACCTGGCCAAATTGAAATTTGCGAGAGTAAAAAATTATTTTTTGAATAATTTACTATAGAAAAGGCAATCCCTGGCGTAATTAAAATTTGCGACAGTAGAAAATTATTTTTTGAATAATTTACTATAGAAAAGGCAATCCCTGGCGCAATTAAAACTTGCGATAGTAAAAAATTATTTTTTGAATAATTTACTATAGAAAAGGCAATCCCTGGGATATTTAAAATTTGCGACAGTAAAAAAATATTTTTTGAATAATTTACTATAGAAAAGGCAATCCCTGGCGTATTTAAAATTTGCGACAGTAAAAAATTAATTTGTGAAAAATTTACCTGGCCAAATTGAAATTTGCGAGAGTAAAAAATTATTTTTTGAATAATTTACTATAGAAAAGGCAATCCCTGGCGTAATTAAAATTTGCGACAGTTGAAAATTATTTTTTGAATAATCTACTATAGAAAAGGCAATACCTGGCGGATTTGAAATTTGCGACAGTAAAAAATTATTTTTTGAATAATTTACTATAGAAAAGGCAATCCCTGGCGTAATTAAAATTTGCGACAGTAGAGAATTATTTTTTGAATAATTTACTATAGAAAAGGCAATCCCTGGCGCAATTAAAATTTGCGACAGTAGAAAATTATTTTTTGAATAATTTACTATAGAAAAGGCAATTCCTGGCGTAATTAAAATTTGCGACAGTAGAAAATTATTTTTTGAATAATTTACTATAGAAAAGGCAATCCCTGGCGGATTTGAAATTTGCGACAGTAAAAAAATAGTTTTTGAAAAATTTACTATATAAAAGGCAATCCCTGGCGCAATTACAATTTGCGACAGTAAAAAATTATTTTTTGAAAAATTTACTGTAGAAATGCAATCCCTGGCGCAATTAAAATTTGCGACAAAAAAAATTATTTTTTGAAAAATTTACTATAGAAAAGGCAATCCCTGGAGTATTTAAAATTTGCGACAGTAAAAAATTATTTTTTGGAAAATTTACTGTAGAAAGGCAATCCCTGGCGCAATTACAATTTGCGACAGTAAAAAATTATTTTTTTGCAAAATTTACTATAGAAAAGGCAATCCTTGGCGTATTTAAAATTGGCGACAGTATAAAATTAATTTTTGAAAAATTTACTGTAGAAAAGGCAATCCCTGGCGCAATTAAAATTTGCGACAGTAAAAAATTATTTTTTGCAAAATTTACTATAGAAGAGGCAATCCCTGGCGTATTTAAAATTTGCGACAGTAAAAAATTAATTTTTGAAAAATTTACTACAGAAAAGGCAATCCCTGGCGCAATTAAAAATTTGCGACAGTAAAAAATTATTTGGTGAAAAATTTACTATAGAAAAGGCAATCCCTGGCGCTATTAAAATTTGCGACAGTAAAAAATTAATTTTTGAAAAATTTACTATAGAAAAGGCAATACCTGGCGTAATTAAAATTTGCGACAGTAAAAAATTAGTTTTTGAAAAATTTACTATATAAAAGGCAATCCCTGGCGCAATTACAATTTGCGACAGTAAAAAATTATTTTTTGAAAAATTTACTGTAGAAATGCAATCCCTGGCGCAATTAAAATTTGCGACAGTAAAAAATTAATTTTTGAAAAATTTACTATAGAAAAGGCAATCCCTGGCGTAATTAAAATTTGCGACAGTAAAAAATTAGTTTTTGAAAAATTTACTGTAGAAAAGGCAATCCCTGGCGCAATTAAAATTTGCGACAGTAAAAAAATATTTTTTGAAAAATTTACTATAGAAAAGGCAATCCCTGGGGTATTTAAAATTTGCGACAGTAAAAAATTAATTTTTGAAAAATTTACTATAGAAAAGGCAATCCCTGGCGTAATTAAAATTTGCGACAGTAAAAAATTAGTTTTTGAAAAATTTACTATATAAAAGGCAATCCCTGGCGTAATTACAATTTGCGACAGTAGAAAATTATTTTTTGAAAAATTTACTGTAGAAATGCAATCCCTGGCGCAATTAAAATTTGCGACAGTAAAAAATTAATTTTTGAAAAATTTACTATAGAAAAGGCAATCCCTGGCGTAATTAAAATTTGCGACAGTAAAAAATTAGTTTTTGAAAAATTTACTGTAGAAAAGGCAATCCCTGGCGTATTTAAAATTTGCGACAGTAAAAAATTAATTTTTGAAAAATTTACTACAGAAAAGGCAATCCCTGGCGCAATTAAAATTTGCGACAGTAAAAAATTATTTTGTGAAAAATTTACTATAGAAAAGGCAATCCCTGGCGCTATTAAAATTTGCGACAGTAAAAAATTATTTTTTGCAAAATTTACTATAGAAAAGGCAATCCCTGGCGTATTTAAAATTTGCGACAGTAAAAAATTAATTTTTGAAAAATTTACTATAGAAAAGGCAATCCCTGGCGTAATTAAAATTTGCGACAGTAAAAAATTAGTTTTTGAAAAATTTACTGTAGAAAAGGCAATCCCTGGCGCAATTAAAATTTGCGACAGTAAAAAAATATTTTTTGAAAAATTTACTATAGAAAAGGCAATCCCTGGCGTAATTAAAATTTGCGACAGTAAAAAATTAGTTTTTGAAAAATTTACTGTAGAAAAGGCAATCCCTGGCGCAATTAAAATTTGCGACAGTAAAAAAATATTTTTTGAAAAATTTACTATAGAAAAGGCAATCCCTGGCGTATTTAAAATTTGCGACAGTAAAAAATAATTTTTTGAATAATTTACTATAGAAAAGGCAATCCCTGGCGGGTTTGAAATTTGCGACAGTAAAAAAATAGTTTTTGAAAAATTTACTATATAAAAGGCAGTCCCTGGCGCAATTACAATTTGCGACAGTAAAAAATTATTTTTTGAAAAATTTACTGTAGAAATGCAATCCCTGGCGCAATTAAAATTTGCGACAATAAAAAATTATTTTTTGAAAAATTTACTATAGAAAAGGCAATCTCTGGCGTATTTAAAATTTGCGACAGTAAAAAATTATTTTTTGAAAAATTTACTGTAGAAAGGCAATCCCTGGCGCAATTACAATTTGCGACAGTAAAAAATTATTTTTTTGCAAAATTTACTATAGAAAAGGCAATCCCTGGCGTATTTAAAATTTGCGACAGTATAAAATTAATTTTTGAAAAATTTACTGTAGAAAAGGCAATCCCTGGCGCAATTAAAATTTGCGACAGTAAAAAATTATTTTTTGCAAAATTTACTATAGAAGAGGCAATCCCTGGCGTATTTAAAATTTGCGACAGTAAAAAATTAATTTTTGAAAAATTTACTACAGAAAAGGCAATACCTGGCGCAATTAAAATTTGCGACAGTAAAAAATTATTTTGTGAAAAATTTACTATAGAAAAGGCAATCCCTGGCGTTATTAAAATTTGCGACAGTAAAAAATTATTTTTTGCAAAATTTACTATAGAAAAGGCAATCCCTGGCGTATTTAAAATTTGCGACAGTAAAAAATTAATTTTTGAAAAATTTACTATAGAAAAGGCAATCCCTGGCGTAATTAAAATTTGCGACAGTAAAAAATTAGTTTTTGAAAAATTTACTGTAGAAAAGGCAATCCCTGGCGCAATTAAAATTTGCGACAGTAAAAAAATATTTTTTGAAAAATTTACTATAGAAAAGGCAATCCCTGGCGTATTTAAAATTTGCGACAGTAAAAAATTAATTTTTGAAAAATTTACTATAGAAAAGGCAATCCCTGGCGTAATTAAAATTTGCGACAGTAAAAAATTAGTTTTTGAAAAATTTACTGTAGAAAAGGCAATCCCTGGCGCAATTAAAATTTGCGACAGTAAAAAATTATTTTTTGCAAAATTTACTATAGAAAAGGTAATCCCTGGCGCAATTACAATTTGCGACAGTAAAAAATTATTTTTTTGCAAAATTTACTATAGAAAAGGCAATCCCTGGCGTATTTAAAATTTGCGACAGTATAAAATTAATTTTTAAAAAATTTACTGTAGAAAAGGCAATCCCTGGCGCAATTAAAATTTGCGACAGTAGAAAATTATTTTTTGAAAAGTTTACTATAGAAAAGGCAATCCCTGGCGCAATTAAAATTTGCGACAGTAAAAAATTATTTTTTGCAAAATTTAATGTAGAAAACTTGCGATAGTAAAAAATTATTTTTTGAATAATTTACTATAGAAAAGGCAATCCCTGGCGGATTTGAAATTTGCGACAGTAAAAAATTATTTTTTGAATAATTTACTATAGAAAAGGCAATCCCTGGCGTAATTAAAATTTACGACAGTAGAAAATTATTTTTTGAATAATTTACTATAGAAAAGGCAATACCTAGCGTATTTGAAATTTGCGACAGTAAAAAATTATTTTTTGAATAATTTACTATAGAAAAGGCAATCCCTGGCGTATTTAAAATTTGCGACAGTAAGAAATTAATTTGTGAGAAATTTACTATAGAAAAGGCGATCCCTGGGATATTTAAAATTTGAGACAGTAAAAAATTATTTTTTGAATAATTTACTATAGAAAAGGCAATCCCTGGCGTATTTAAAATTTGCGACAGTAAAAAAATAATTTGTGAAAAATTTACCTGGCGAAATTGAAACTTGCGATATTAAAAAATTATTTTTTGAATAATTTACTATAGAAAAGGCAATCCCTGGCGTAATTAAAATTTGCGACAGTAAAAAATTATTTTTTGCAAAATTTACTATAGAAAAGGTAATGCCTGGCGCAATTACAATTTGCGACAGTAAAAAATTATTTTTCTGCCAAATTTACTATAGAAAAGGCAATCCCTGGCGTATTTAAAATTTCCGACAGCATAAAATTAATTTTTGAAAAATTTACTGTAGAAAAGGCAACCCCTTGCGCAATTAAAATTTGCCACAGTAGAAAATTATTTTTTGAAAAGTTTACTATAGAAAAGGCAATCCCTGGCGCAATTAAAATTTGCGACAGTAAAAAACTATTTTTTGCAAAATTTACTGTAGAAAAGGCAATCCCTGGCGCAATTAAAACTTGCGATAGTAAAAAATTATTTTTTGAATAATTTACTATAGAAAAGGCAATCCCTGGCGGATTTGAAATTTGCGACAGTAAAAAATTATTTTTTGAATAATTTACTATAGAAAAGGCAATCCCTGGCGTATTTAAAATTTGCGACAGTAAAAAATTATTTTTTGAATAATTTACTATAGAAAAGGCAATCCCTGACGTATTTAAAATTTGCGACAGTAAGAAATTAATTTGTGAGAAATTTACTATAGAAAAGGCAATCCCTGGGATATTTAAAATTTGCGACAGTAAAAAATTATTTTTTGTATAATTTACTATAGAAAAGGCAATCCCTGGCGTATTTAAAATTTGCGACAGTAAAAAATTAATTTGTGAAAAATTTACCTGGCGAAATTGAAACTTGTGCTAGTAAAAAATTATTTTTTGAATAATTTACTATAGAAAAGGCAACCCCTGGCGTAATTAAAATTGCGACAGTAGAAAATTATTTTTTGAATAATTTACTATAGAAAAGGCAATCCCTGGCGTATTTAAAATTTGCGACAGTAGAAAATTATTTTTTGAATAATTTACTATAGGAAAGGCAATCCCTGGCGTAATTAAAATTTGCGACAGTAGAAAATTATTTTTTGAATAATTTACTATAGAAAAGGCAATCCCTGGCGCAATTAAAATTTGCGACAGTAGAAAATTATTTTTTGAATAATTTACTATAGAAAAGGCAATCCCTGGCGTAATTAAAATTTGCGACAGTATAAAATTATTTTTTGAATAATTTACTATAGAAAAGGCAATCCCTGGCGCAATTAAAATTTGCGACAGTATAAAATTATTTTTTGAATAATTTACTATAGAAAAGGCAATCCCTGGCGCACTTAAAATTTGCGACAGTAAAAAATTATTTTTTGAATAATTTACTATAGAAAAGCCAATCCCTGGCGTAATTAAAATTTGCGACAGTAGAAAATTATTTTTTGAATAATTTACTATAGAAAAGGCAATCCCTGGCGCAATTAAAATTTGCGACAGTAAAAAATTATTTTTTGAATAATTTACTATAGAAAAGGCAATCCCTGGCGTATTTAAAATTTGCGACAGTAAGAAATTATTTTTTGAATAATTTATTATAGAAAAGGCAATCCCTGGCGCAATTACAATTTGCGACAGTAAAAAATTATTTTTTGAATAATTTACTATAGAAAAGGCAATCCCTGGCGTAATTAAAATTTGCGACAGTTGAAAATTGTTTTTTGAATAATTTACTATAGAAAAGGCCATCCCTGGCGTAATTAAAATTTGCGACAGTAGAAAATTATTTTTTGAATAATTTACTATAGAAAAGGCAATCCCTGGCGCAATTAAAACTTGCGATAGTAAAAAATTATTTTTTGAATAATTTACTATAGAAAAGGCAATCCCTGGCGTATTTAAAATTTGCGACAGTAAAAAATTAATTTGTGAAAAATTTACCTGGCGAAATTGAAACTTGTGATAATAAAAAATTATTTTTTGAATAATTTACTATAGAAAAGGCAATCCCTGGCGTAATTAAAATTTGCGACAGTAGAAAATTATTTTTTGAATAATTTACTATAGAAAAGGCAATCCCTGGCGTATTTAAAATTTGCGACAGTAGCAAATTATTTTTTGAATAATTTACTATAGGAAAGGCAATCCCTGGCGTAATTAAAATTTGCGACAGTAGAAAATTATTTTTTGAATAATTTACTATAGAAAAGGCAATCCCTGGCGCAGTTAAAATTTGCGACAGTAAAAAATTATTTTTTGAAAAATTTACTATTGAAAACGCAATCCCTGGCGCAATTAAAATTTGCGACAGTAAAAAATTATTTTTTGCAAAATTTACTGTAGAAAAGGCAATCCCTGGCGCAATTAAAACTTGCGATAGTAAAAAATTATTTTTTGAATAATTTACTATAGAAAAGGCAATCCCTGCCGGATTTGAAATTTGCGACAGTACAAAATTATTTTTTGAATAATTTACTATAGAAAAGGCAATCCCTGGCGTAATTAAAATTTGCGACAGTAGAAAATTATTTTTTGAATAATTTACTATAGAAAAGGCAATCCCTGGCGTATTTAAAATTTGTGACAGTAAAAAATTATTTTTTGAATAATTTACTATAGAAAAGGCAATCCCTGGCGTATTTAAAATTTGCGACAGTAAGAAATTAATTTGTGAGAAATTTACTATAGAAAAGGCAATCCCTGGGATATTTAAAATTTGCGACAGTAAAAAATTATTTTTTGTATAATTTACTATAAAAAAGGCAATCCCTGGCGTATTTAAAATTTGCGACAGTAAAAAATTAATTTGTGAAAAATTTACCTGGCGAAATTGAAACTTGTGATAGTAAAAAATAATTTTTTGAATAATTTACTATAGAAAAGGCAATCCCTGGCGTAATTAAAATTTGTGACAGTAGAAAATTATTTTTTGAATAATTTACTATAGAAAAGGCAATCCCTGGCGTATTTAAAATTTGCGACAGTAGAAAATTATTTTTTGAATAATTTACTATAGGAAAGGCAATCCCTGGCGTAATTAAAATTTGCGACAGTAGAAAATTATTTTTTGAATAATTTACTATAGAAAAGGCAATCCCTGGCGCAATTAAAATTTGCGACAGTAGAAAATTATTTTTTGAATAATTTACTATAGAAAAGGCAATCCCTGGCGTAATTAAAATTTGCGACAGTAGAAAATTATTTTTTGAATAATTTACTATAGAAAAGGCAATCCCTGGCGTATTTAAAATTTGCGACAGTAGCAAATTATTTTTTGAATAATTTACTATAGGAAAGGCAATCCCTGGCGTAATTAAAATTTGCGACAGTAGAAAATTATTTTTTGAATAATTTACTATAGAAAAGGCAATCCTTGGCGCAGTTAAAATTTGCGACAGTAAAAAATTATTTTTTGAAAAATTTACTATTGAAAACGCAATCCCTGGCGCAATTAAAATTTGCGACAGTAAAAAATTATTTTTTGCAAAATTTACTGTAGAAAAGGCAATCCCTGGCGCAATTAAAACTTGCGATAGTAAAAAATTATTTTTTGAATAATTTACTATAGAAAAGGCAATCCCTGCCGGATTTGAAATTTGCGACAGTACAAAATTATTTTTTGAATAATTTACTATAGAAAAGGCAATCCCTGGCGTAATTAAAATTTGCGACAGTAGAAAATTATTTTTTGAATAATTTACTATAGAAAAGGCAATCCCTGGCGTATTTAAAATTTGTGACAGTAAAAAATTATTTTTTGAATAATTTACTATAGAAAAGGCAATCCCTGGCGTATTTAAAATTTGCGACAGTAAGAAATTAATTTGTGAGAAATTTACTATAGAAAAGGCAATCCCTGGGATATTTAAAATTTGCGACAGTAAAAAATTATTTTTTGTATAATTTACTATAAAAAAGGCAATCCCTGGCGTATTTAAAATTTGCGACAGTAAAAAATTAATTTGTGAAAAATTTACCTGGCGAAATTGAAACTTGTGATAGTAAAAAATTATTTTTTGAATAATTTACTATAGAAAAGGCAATCCCTGGCGTAATTAAAATTTGTGACAGTAGAAAATTATTTTTTGAATAATTTACTATAGAAAAGGCAATCCCTGGCGTATTTAAAATTTGCGACAGTAGAAAATTATTTTTTGAATAATTTACTATAGGAAAGGCAATCCCTGGCGTAATTAAAATTTGCGACAGTAGAAAATTATTTTTTGAATAATTTACTATAGAAAAGGCAATCCCTGGCGCAATTAAAATTTGCGACAGTAGAAAATTATTTTTTGAATAATTTACTATAGAAAAGGCAATCCCTGGCGTAATTAAAATTTGCGACAGTATAAAATTATTTTTTGAATAATTTACTATAGAAAAGGCAATCCCTGGCGCAATTAAAATTTGCGACAGTATAAGATTATTTTTTGAATAATTTACTATAGAAAAGGCAATCCCTGGCGCACTTAAAATTTGCGACAGTAAAAAATTATATTTTGAATAATTTACTATAGAAAAGGCAATCCCTGGCGTAATTAAAATTTGCGACAGTAGAAAATTATTTTTTGAATAATTTACTATAGAAAACGCAATCCCTGGCGCAATTAAAATTTGCGACAGTAAAAAATTATTTTTTGAATAATTTACTATAGAAAAGGCAATCCCTGGCGTATTTAAAATTTGCGACAGTAAGAAATTATTTTTTGAATAATTTATTATAGAAAAGGCAATCCTTGGCGCAATTACAATTTGCGACAGTAAAAAATTATTTTTTGAATAATTTACTATAGAAAAGGCAATCCCTGGCGTAATTAAAATTTGCGACAGTTGAAAATTATTTTTTGAATAATTTACTATAGAAAAGGCCATCCCTGGCGTAATTAAAATTTGCGACAGTAGAAAATTATTTTTTGAATAATTTACTATAGAAAAGGCAATCCCTGGCGCAATTAAAACTTGCGATAGTAAAAAATTATTTTTTGAATAATTTACTATAGAAAAGGCAATCCCTGGCGTATTTAAAATTTGCGACAGTATAAAATTATTTTTTG
This sequence comes from Dioctria linearis, assembly GCA_963930735.1. Taxonomy (NCBI): domain Eukaryota; kingdom Metazoa; phylum Arthropoda; class Insecta; order Diptera; family Asilidae; genus Dioctria; species Dioctria linearis. Next base: position 13,295 of record CAWVNZ010002236.1, on the reverse strand, counting down.
AATAATTTACTATAGAAAAGGCAATCCCTGGCGTAATTAAAATTTGCGACAGTAAAAAATTATTTTTTGAATAATTTACTATAGAAAAGGCAATCCCTGGCGCAATTACAATTTGCGACAGTTGAAAATTATTTTTTGAATAATTTACTATAGAAAAGGCAATTCCTGGCGCAATTAAAATTTGCGAGAGTAAAAAATTATTTTTTGCAAAATTTACTATAGAAAAGGCAATCCCTGGCGTAATTAAAATTTGCGACAGTTGAAAATTATTTTTTGAATAATTTACTATAGAAAAGGCCATCCCTGGCGTAATTAAAATTTGCGACAGTAGAAAATAATTTTTTGAATAATTTACTATAGAAAAGGCAATCCCTGGCGCAATTAAAATTTGCGACAGTAAAAAATTATTTTTTGAATAATTTACTATAGAAAAGGCAATCCCTGGCGTATTTAAAATTTGCGACAGTAAGAAATTATTTTTTGAATAATTTACTATAGAAAAGGCAATCCCTGGCGCAATTACAATTTGCGACAGTAAAAAATTATATTTTGAATAATTTACTATAGAAAAGGCAATCCCTGGCGTAATTAAAATTTGCGACAGTTGAAAATTATTTTTTGAATAATTTACTATAGAAAAGGCCATCCCTGGCGTAATTAAAATTTGCGACAGTAGAAAATTATTTTTTGAATAATTTACTATAGAAAAGGCAATCCCTGGCGCAATTAAAACTTGCGATAGTAAAAAATTATTTTTTTAATAATTTACTATAGAAAAGGCAATCCCTGGCGTATTTAAAATTTGCGACAGTATAAAATTATTTTTTGAATAATTTACTATAGAAAAGGCAATCCCTGGCGTAATTAAAATTTGCGACAGTAAAAAATTATTTTTTGAATAATTTACTATAGAAAAGGCAATCCCTGGCGCAATTACAATTTGCGACAGTTGAGAATTATTTTTTGAATAATTTACTATAGAAAAGGCAATCCCTGGCGCAATTAAAATTTGCGACAGTAAAAAATTATTTTTTGCAAAATTTACTATAGAAAAGGCAATCCCTGGCGCACTTAAAATTTGCGACAGTAAAAAATTATTTTTTGAATAATTTACTATAGAAAAGGCAATCCCTGGCGTAATTAAAATTTGCGACAGTAGAAAATTATTTTTTGAATAATTTACTATAGAAAAGGCAGTCCCTGGCGCAATTAAAATTTGCGACAGTAGAAAATTATTTTTTGAATAATTTACTATAGAAAAGGCAATCCCTGGCGTAATTAAAATTTGCGACAGTTGAAAATTATTTTTTGAATAATTTACTATAGAAAAGGCAATCCCTGGCGCAATTAAAATTTGCGACAGTAGAAAATTATTTTTTGAAAAGTTTACTATAGAAAAGGCAATCCCTGGCGAAATTAAAATTTGCGACAGTAAAAAAGTTATTTTTTGCAAAATTTACTGTATAAAAGGCAATCCCTGGCGCAATTAAAACTTGCGACAGTTGAAAATTATTTTTTGAATAATTTACTATAGAAAAGGCAATCCCTGGCGCAATTAAAATTTGCGACAGTAGAAAATTATTTTTTGAATAATTTACTATAGAAAAGGCAGTCCCTGGCGCAATTAAAATTTGCGACAGTAGAAAATTATTTTTTGAATAATTTACTATAGAAAAGGCAATCCCTGGCGCAGTTAAAATTTGCGACAGTAAAAAATTATTTTTTGAAAAATTTACTATAGAAAAGGCAATCCCTGGCGCAATTAAAATTTGCGACAGTAAAAAATTATTTTTTGAAAAATTTACTATAGAAAAGGTAATCCCTGGCGCAATTACAATTTGCGACAGTTGAAAATTATTTTTTGAATAATTTACTATAGAAAAGGCAATCCCTGTCGTATTTAAAATTTGCGACAGTAACAAATTAATTTGTGAAATATTTACCTGGCGAAATTGAAACTTGTGATAGTAAAAAATTATTTTTTGAATAATTTACTATAGAAAAGGCAATCCCTGGCGTAATTAAAATTTGCGACAGTAGAAAATTATTTTTTGAATAATTTACTATAGTAAAGGCAATCCCTGGCGTATTTAAAATTTGCGACAGTAGAAAATTATTTTTTGAATAATTTACTATAGGAAAGGCAATCCCTGGCGTAATTAAAATTTGCGACAGTAGAAAATTATTTTTTGAATAATTTACTATAGAAAAGGCAATCCCTGGCGCAGTTAAAATGTGCGACAGTAAAAAATTATTTTTTGAAAAATTTACTATAGAAAAGGCAATCCCTGGCGCAATTAAAATTTGCGACAGTAAAAAATTATTTTTTGCAAAATTTACTGTAGAAAAGGCAATCCCTGGCGCAATTAAAACTTGCGATAGTAAAAAATTATTTTTTGAATAATTTACTATAGAAAAGGCAATCCCTGCCGGATTTGAAATTTGCGACAGTACAAAATTATTTTTTGAATAATTTACTATAGAAAAGGCAATCCCTGGCGTAATTAAAATTTGCGACAGTAAAAAATTATTTTTTGAAAAATTTACTATAGAAAAGGCAATCCCTGGCGCAATTACAATTTGCGACAGTAAAAAATTATTTTTTGAATAATTTACTATAGAAAAGGCAATCCCTGGCGTAATTAAAATTTGCGACAGTAAGAAATTAATTTGTGAGAAATTTACTATAGAAAAGGCAATCCCTGGGATATTTAAAATTTGCGACAGTAAAAAATTATTTTTTGTATAATTTACTATAGAAAAGGCAATCCCTGGTGTATTTAAAATTTGCGACAGTAACAAATTAATTTGTGAAATATTTACCTGGCGAAATTGAAACTTGTGATAGTAAAAAATTATTTTTTGAATAATTTACTATAGAAAAGGCAATCCCTGGCGTAATTAAAATTTGCGACAGTAGAAAATTATTTTTTGAATAATTTACTATAGAAAAGGCAATCCCTGGCGTATTTAAAATTTGCGACAATAGAAAATTATTTTTTGAATAATTTACTATAGGAAAGGCAATCCCTGGCGTAATTAAAATTTGCGACAGTAAAAAATTATTTTTTGAATAATTTACTATAGAAAAGGCAATTCCTGGCGCAATTACAATTTGCGACAGTTGAAAATTATTTTTTGAATAATTTACTATAGAAAAGGCAATCCCTGGCGCAATTAAAATTTGCGACAGTAAAAAATTATTTTTTGCAAAATTTACTATAGAAAAGGCAATCCCTGGCGCACTTAAAATTTGCGACAGTAAAAAATTATTTTTTGAATAATTTACTATAGAAAAGGCAATCCCTGGCGTAATTAAAATTTGCGACAGTAGAAAATTATTTTTTGAATAATTTACTATAGAAAAGGCAATCCCTGGCGCAATTAAAATTTGAGACAGTAGAAAATTATTTTTTGAATAATTTACTATAGAAAAGGCAATCCCTGGCGTAATTAAAATTTGCGACAGTTGAAAATTATTTTTTGAATAATTTACAATAGAAAAGGCAATCCCTGGCGCAATTAAAATTTGCGACAGTAGAAAATTATTTTTTGAAAAGTTTACTATAGAAAAGGCAATCCCTGGCGCAATTAAAATTTGCGACAGTATAAAATTATTTTTTGAATAATTTACTATACAAAAGGCAATCCCTGGCGTAATTAAAATTTGCGACAGTTGAAAATTATTTTTTGAATAATTTACAATAGAAAAGGCAATCCCTGGCGCAATTAAAATTTGCGATAGTAGAAAATTATTTTTTGAAAAGTTTACTATAGAAAAGGCAATCCCTGGCGAAATTAAAATTTGCGACAGTAAAAAATTATTTTTTGCAAAATTTACTGTATAAAAGGCAATCCTGGCGCAATTAAAACTTGCGACAGTTGAAAAATTATTTTTTGAATAATTTACTATAGAAAAGGCAATCCCTGGCGCAATTAAAATTTGCGACAGTATAAAATTATTTTTTGAATAATTTACTATAGAAAAGGCAATCCCTGGCGCAGTTAAAATTTGCGACAGTAAAAAATTATTTTTTGAAAAATTTACTATAGAAAAGGCAATCCCTGGCGCAATTAAAATTTGCGACAGTAAAAAATTATTTTTGAAAAATTTACTATAGAAAAGGTAATCCCTGGCGCAATTACAATTTGCGACAGTTGAAAATTATTTTTTGAATAATTTACTATAGAAAAGGCAATCCCTGTCGTATTTAAAATTTGCGACAGTAACAAATTAATTTGTGAAATATTTACCTGGCGAAATTGAAACTTGTGATAGTAAAAAATTATTTTTTGAATAATTTACTATAGAAAAGGCAATCCCTGGCGTAATTAAAATTTGCGACAGTAGAAAATTATTTTTTGAATAATTTACTATAGAAAAGGCAATCCCTGGCCTATTTAAAATTTGCGACAGTAGTAAATTATTTTTTGAATAATTTACTATAGGAAAGGCAATCCCTGGCGTAATTAAAATTTGCGACAGTAGAAAATTATTTTTTGAATAATTTACTATAGAAAAGGCAATCCCTGGCGCAGTTAAAATGTGCGGACAGTAAAAAATTATTTTTTGAAAAATTTACTATAGAAAAGGCAATCCCTGGCGCAATTAAAATTTGCGATAGTAAAAAATTATTTTTTGCAAAATTTACTGTAGAAAAGGCAATCCCTGGCGCAATTAAAACTTGCGATAGTAAAAAATTATTTTTTGAATAAATTACTATAGAAAAGGCAATCCCTGCCGGATTTGAAATTTGCGACAGTACAAAATTATTTTTTGAATAATTTACTATAGAAAAGGCAATCCCTGGCGTAATTAAAATTTGCGACAGTAAAAAATTATTTTTTGAAAAATTTACTATAGAAAAGGCAATCCCTGGCGCAATTACAATTTGCGACAGTAAAAAATTATTTTTTGAATAATTTACTATAGAAAAGGCAATCCCTGGCGTAATTAAAATTTGCGACAGTAAGAAATTAATTTGTGAGAAACTTACTATAGAAAAGGCAATCCCTGGGATATTTAAAATTTGCGACAGTAAAAAATAATTTTTTGTATAATTTACTATAGAAAAGGCAATCCCTGGTGTATTTAAAATTTGCGACAGTAACAAATTAATTTGTGAAATATTTACCTGGCGAAATTGAAACTTGTGATAGTAAAAAATTATTTTTTGAATAATTTACTATAGAAAAGGCAATCCCTGGCGTAATTAAAATTTGCGACAGTAGAAAATTATTTTTTGAATAATTTACTATAGAAAAGGCAATCCCTGGCGTATTTAAAATTTGCGACAATAGAAAATTATTTTTTGAATAATTTACTATAGGAAAGGCAATCCCTGGCGTAATTAAAATTTGCGACAGTAAAAAATTATTTTTTGAATAATTTACTATAGAAAAGGCAATCCCTGGCGCAATTACAATTTGCGACAGTTGAAAATTATTTTTTGAATAATTTACTATAGAAAAGGCAATCCCTGGCGCAATCAAAATTTGCGACAGTAAAAAATAATTTTTTGCAAAATTTACTATAGAAAAGGCAATCCCTGGCGCACTTAAAATTTGCGACAGTAAAAAATTATTTTTTGAATAATTTACTATAGAAAAGGCAATCCCTGGCGTAATTAAAATTTGCGACAGTAGAAAATTATTTTTGAATAATTTACTATAGAAAAGGCAATCCCTGGCGCAATTAAAATTTGCGACAGTCGAAAATTATTTTTTGAATAATTTACTATAGAAAAGGCAATCCCTGTCGTATTTAAAATTTGCGACAGTAACAAATTAATTTGTGAAATATTTACCTGGCGAAATTGAAACTTGTGATAGTAAAAAATTATTTTTTGAATAATTTACTATAGAAAAGGCAATCCCTGGCGTAATTAAAATTTGCGACAGTAGAAAATTATTTTTTGAATAATTTACTATAGAAAAGGCAATCCCTGGCGTATTTAAAATTTGCGACAGTAGAAAATTATTTTTTGAATAATTTACTATAGGAAAGGCAATCCCTGGCGTAATTAAAATTTGCGACAGTAGAAAATTATTTTTTGAATAATTTACTATAGAAAAGGCAATCCCTGGCGCAGTTAAAATGTGCGACAGTAAAAAATTATTTTTTGAAAAATTTACTATAGAAAAGGCAATCCCTGGCGCAATTAAAATTTGCGACAGTAAAAAAATTATTTTTTGCAAAATTTACTGTAGAAAAGGCAATCCCTGGCGCAATTAAAACTTGCGATAGTAAAAAATTATTTTTTGAATAATTTACTATAGAAAAGGCAATCCCTGCCGGATTTGAAATTTGCGACAGTACAAAATTATTTTTGAATAATTTACTATAGAAAAGGCAATCCCTGGCGTAATTAAAATTTGCGACAGTAAAAAATTATTTTTTGAAAAATTTACTATAGAAAAGGCAATCCCTGGCGCAATTACAATTTGCGACAGTAAAAAATTATTTTTTGAATAATTTACTATACAAAAGGCAATCCCTGGCGTAATTAAAATTTGCGACAGTAAGAAATTAATTTGTGAGAAATTTACTATAGAAAAGGCAATCCCTGGGATATTTAAAATTTGCGACAGTAAAAAATTATTTTTTGTATAATTTACTATAGAAAAGGCAATCCCTGGTGTATTTAAAATTTGCGACAGTAACAAATTAATTTGTGAAATATTTACCTGGCGAAATTGAAACTTGTGATAGTAAAAAATTATTTTTTGAATAATTTACTATAGAAAAGGCAATCCCTGGCGTAATTAAAATTTGCGACAGTAGAAAATTATTTTTTGAATAATTTACTATAGAAAAGGCAATCCCTGGCGTATTTAAAATTTGCGACAATAGAAAATTATTTTTTGAATAATTTACTATAGGAAAGGCAATCCCTGGCGTAATTAAAATTTGCGACAGTAAAAAATTATTTTTTGAATAATTTACTATAGAAAAGGCAATCCCTGGCGCAATTACAATTTGCGACAGTTGAAAATTATTTTTTGAATAATTTACTATAGAAAAGGCAATCCCTGGCGCAATTAAAATTTGCGACAGTAAAAAATTATTTTTTGCAAAATTTACTATAGAAAAGGCAATCCCTGGCGCACTTAAAATTTGCGACAGTAAAAAATTATTTTTTGAATAATTTACTATAGAAAAGGCAATCCCTGGCGTAATTAAAATTTGCGACAGTAGAAAATTATTTTTTGAATAATTTACTATAGAAAAGGCAATCCCTGGCGCAATTAAAATTTGCGACAGTAGAAAATTATTTTTTGAATAATTTACTATAGAAAAGGCAATCCCTGGCGTAATTAAAATTTGCGACAGTTGAAAATTATTTTTTGAATAATTTACAATAGAAAAGGCAATCCCTGGCGCAATTAAAATTTGCGACAGTAGAAAATTATTTTTTGAAAAGTTTACTATAGAAAAGGCAATCCCTGGCGCAATTAAAATTTGCGACAGTATAAAATTATTTTTTGAATAATTTACTATACAAAAGGCAATCCCTGGCGTAATTAAAATTTGCGACAGTTGAAAATTATTTTTTGAATAATTTACAATAGAAAAGGCAATCCCTGGCGCAATTAAAATTTGCGACAGTAGAAAATTATTTTTTGAAAAGTTTACTATAGAAAAGGCAATCCCTGGCGAAATTAAAATTTGCGACAGTAAAAAATTATTTTTTGCAAAATTTACTGTATAAAAGGCAATCCCTGGCGCAATTAAAACTTGCGACAGTTGAAAATTATTTTTTGAATAATTTACTATAGAAAAGGCAATCCCTGGCGCAATTAAAATTTGCGACAGTATAAAATTATTTTTTGAATAATTTACTATAGAAAAGGCAATCCCTGGCGCAGTTAAAATTTGCGACAGTAAAAAATTATTTTTTGAAAAATTTACTAAAGAAAAGGCAATCCCTGGCGCAATTAAAATTTGCGACAGTAAAAAATTATTTTTTGAAAAATTTACTATAGAAAAGGTAATCCCTGGCGCAATTACAATTTGCGACAGTTGAAAATTATTTTTTGAATAATTTACTATAGAAAAGGCAATCCCTGTCGTATTTAAAATTTGCGACAGTAACAAATTAATTTGTGAAATATTTACCTGGCGAAATTGAAACTTGTGATAGTAAAAAATTATTTTTTGAATAATTTACTATAGAAAAGGCAATCCCTGGCGTATTTAAAATTTGCGACAGTAAAAAATTATTTTTTGAATAATTTACTATAGAAAAGGCAATCCCTGGCGGGTTTGAAATTTGCGACAGTAAAAAAATAGTTTTTGAAAAATTTACTATATAAAAGGCAGTCCCTGGCGCAATTACAATTTGCGACAGTAAAAAATTATTTTTTGAAAAATTTACTGTAGAAATGCAATCCCTGGCGCAATTAAAATTTGCGACAATAAAAAATTATTTTTTGAAAAATTTACTATAGAAAAGGCAATCTTTGGCGTATTTAAAATTTGCGACAGTAAAAAATTATTTTTTGAAAAATTTACTGTAGAAAGGCAATCCCTGGCGCAATTACAATTTGCGACAGTAAAAAATTATTTTTTTGCAAAATTTACTATAGAAAAGGCAATCCCTGGCGTATTTAAAATTTGCGACAGTATAAAATTAATTTTTGAAAAATTTACTGTAGAAAAGGCAATCCCTGGCGCAATTAAAATTTGCGACAGTAAAAAATTATTTTTTGCAAAATTTACTATAGAAGAGGCAATCCCTGGCGTATTTAAAATTTGCGACAGTAAAAAATTAATTTTTGAAAAATTTACTACAGAAAAGGCAATACCTGGCGCAATTAAAATTTGCGACAGTAAAAAATTATTTTGTGAAAAATTTACTATAGAAAAGGCAATCCCTGGCGTTATTAAAATTTGCGACAGTAAAAAATTATTTTTTGCAAAATTTACTATAGAAAAGGCAATCCCTGGCGTATTTAAAATTTGCGACAGTAAAAAATTAATTTTTGAAAAATTTACTATAGAAAAGGCAATCCCTGGCGTAATTAAAATTTGCGACAGTAAAAAATTAGTTTTTGAAAAATTTACTGTAGAAAAGGCAATCCCTGGCGCAATTAAAATTTGCGACAGTAAAAAAATATTTTTTGAAAAATTTACTAAAGAAAAGGCAATCCCTGGCGTATTTAAAATTTGCGACAGTAAAAAATTAATTTTTGAAAAATTTACTATAGAAAAGGCAATCCCTGGCGTAATTAAAATTTGCGACAGTAAAAAATTAGTTTTTGAAAAATTTACTGTAGAAAAGGCAATCCCTGGCGCAATTAAAATTTGCGACAGTAAAAAATTATTTTTTGCAAAATTTACTATAGAAAAGGTAATCCCTGGCGCAATTACAATTTTCGACAGTAAAAAATTATTTTTTTGCAAAATTTACTATAGAAAAGGCAATCCCTGGCGTATTTAAAATTTGCGACAGTATAAAATTAATTTTTAAAAAATTTACTGTAGAAAAGGCAATCCCTGGCGCAATTAAAATTTGCGACAGTAGAAAATTATTTTTTGAAAAGTTTACTATAGAAAAGGCAATCCCTGGCGCAATTAAAATTTGCGACAGTAAAAAATTATTTTTTGCAAAATTTAATGTAGAAAACTTGCGATAGTAAAAAATTATTTTTTGAATAATTTACTATAGAAAAGGCAATCCCTGGCGGATTTGAAATTTGCGACAGTAAAAAATTATTTTTTGAATAATTTACTATAGAAAAGGCAATCCCTGGCGTAATTAAAATTTACGACAGTAGAAAATTATTTTTTGAATAATTTACTATAGAAAAGGCAATACCTAGCGTATTTGAAATTTGCGACAGTAAAAAATTATTTTTTGAATAATTTACTATAGAAAAGGCAATCCCTGGCGTATTTAAAATTTGCGACAGTAAGAAATTAATTTGTGAGAAATTTACTATAGAAAAGGCGATCCCTGGGATATTTAAAATTTGAGACAGTAAAAAATTATTTTTTGAATAATTTACTATAGAAAAGGCAATCCCTGGCGTATTTAAAATTTGCGACAGTAAAAAATTATTTTTTGAATAATTTACTATAGAAAAGGCAATCCCTGGCGTATTTAAAATTTGCGACAGTAAAAAATTATTTTTTGAATAATTTACTATAGAAAAGGCAATCCCTGACGTATTTAAAATTTGCGACAGTAAGAAATTAATTTGTGAGAAATTTACTATAGAAAAGGCAATCCCTGGGATATTTAAAATTTGCGACAGTAAAAAATTATTTTTTGTATAATTTACTATAGAAAAGGCAATCCCTGGCGTATTTAAAATTTGCGACAGTAAAAAATTAATTTGTGAAAAATTTACCTGGCGAAATTGAAACTTGTGCTAGTAAAAAATTATTTTTTGAATAATTTACTATAGAAAAGGCAACCCCTGGCGTAATTAAAATTTGCGACAGTAGAAAATTATTTTTTGAATAATTTACTATAGAAAAGGCAATCCCTGGCGTATTTAAAATTTGCGACAGTAGAAAATTATTTTTTGAATAATTTACTATAGGAAAGGCAATCCCTGGCGTAATTAAAATTTGCGACAGTAGAAAATTATTTTTTGAATAATTTACTATAGAAAAGGCAATCCCTGGCGCAATTAAAATTTGCGACAGTAGAAAATTATTTTTTGAATAATTTACTATAGAAAAGGCAATCCCTGGCGTAATTAAAATTTGCGACAGTATAAAATTATTTTTTGAATAATTTACTATAGAAAAGGCAATCCCTGGCGCAATTAAAATTTGCGACAGTATAAAATTATTTTTTGAATAATTTACTATAGAAAAGGCAATCCCTGGCGCACTTAAAATTTGCGACAGTAAAAAATTATTTTTTGAATAATTTACTATAGAAAAGCCAATCCCTGGCGTAATTAAAATTTGCGACAGTAGAAAATTATTTTTTGAATAATTTACTATAGAAAAGGCAATCCCTGGCGCAATTAAAATTTGCGACAGTAAAAAATTATTTTTTGAATAATTTACTATAGAAAAGGCAATCCCTGGCGTATTTAAAATTTGCGACAGTAAGAAATTATTTTTTGAATAATTTATTATAGAAAAGGCAATCCCTGGCGCAATTACAATTTGCGACAGTAAAAAATTATTTTTTGAATAATTTACTATAGAAAAGGCCATCCCTGGCGTAATTAAAATTTGCGACAGTAGAAAATTATTTTTTGAATAATTTACTATAGAAAAGGCAATCCCTGGCGCAATTAAAACTTGCGATAGTAAAAAATTATTTTTTTAATAATTTACTATAGAAAAGGCAATCCCTGGCGTATTTAAAATTTGCGACAGTTGAAAATTATTTTTTGAATAATTTACTATAGAAAAGGCAATTCCTGGCGCAATTAAAATTTGCGAGAGTAAAAAATTATTTTTTGCTAAATTTACTATAGAAAAGGCAATCCCTGGCGTAATTAAAATTTGCGACAGTTGAAAATTATTTTTTGAATAATTTACTATAGAAAAGGCCATCCCTGGCGTAATTAAAATTTGCGACAGTAGAAAATAATTTTTTGAATAATTTACTATAGAAAAGGCAATCCCTGGCGCAATTAAAATTTGCGACAGTAAAAAATTATTTTTTGAATAATTTACTATAGAAAAGGCATTCCCTGGCGTATTTAAAATTTGCGACAGTAAGAAATTATTTTTTGAATAATTTACTATAGAAAAGGCAATCCCTGGCGCAATTACAATTTGCGACAGTAAAAAATTATATTTTGAATAATTTACTATAGAAAAGGCAATCCCTGGCGTAATTAAAATTTGCGACAGTTGAAAATTATTTTTTGAATAATTTACTATAGAAAAGGCCATCCCTGGCGTAATTAAAATTTGCGACAGTAGAAAATTATTTTTTGAATAATTTACTATAGAAAAGGCAATCCCTGGCGCAATTAAAACTTGCGATAGTAAAAAATTATTTTTTTAATAATTTACTATAGAAAAGGCAATCCCTGGCGTATTTAAAATTTGCGACAGTATAAAATTATTTTTTGAATAATTTACTATAGAAAAGGCAATCCCTGGCGTAATTAAAATTTGCGACAGTAAAAAATTATTTTTTGAATAATTTACTATAGAAAAGGCAATCCCTGGCGCAATTACAATTTGCGACAGTTGAGAATTATTTTTTGAATAATTTACTATAGAAAAGGCAATCCCTGGCGCAATTAAAATTTGCGACAGTAAAAAATTATTGTTTGCAAAATTTACTATAGAAAAGGCAATCCCTGGCGCACTTAAAATTTGCGACAGTAAAAAATTATTTTTTGAATAATTTACTATAGAAAAGGCAATCCCTGGCGTAATTAAAATTTGCGACAGTAGAAAATTATTTTTTTGAATAATTTACTATAGAAAAGGCAGTCCCTGGCGCAATTAAAATTTGCGACAGTAGAAAATTATTTTTTGAATAATTTACTATAGAAAAGGCAATCCCTGGCGTAATTAAAATTTGCGACAGTTGAAAATTATTTTTGAATAATTTACTATAGAAAAGGCAATCCTGGCGCAATTAAAATTTGCGACAGTAGAAAATTATTTTTTGAAAAGTTTACTATAGAAAAGGCAATCCCTGGCGAAATTAAAATTTGCGACAGTAAAAAAGTTATTTTTTGCAAAATTTACTGTATAAAAGGCAATCCCTGGCGCAATTAAAACTTGCGACAGTTGAAAATTATTTTTTGAATAATTTACTATAGAAAAGGCAATCCCTGGCGCAATTAAAATTTGCGACAGTAGAAAATTATTTTTTGAATAATTTACTATAGAAAAGGCAGTCCCTGGCGCAATTAAAATTTGCGACAGTAGAAAATTATTTTTTGAATAATTTACTATAGAAAAGGCAATCCCTGGCGCAGTTAAAATTTGCGACAGTAAAAAATTATTTTTTGAAAAATTTACTATAGAAAAGGCAATCCCTGGCGCAATTAAAATTTGCGACAGTAAAAAATTATTTTTTGAAAAATTTACTATAGAAAAGGTAATCCCTGGCGCAATTACAATTTGCGACAGTTGAAAATTATTTTTTGAATAATTTACTATAGAAAAGGCAATCCCTGTCGTATTTAAAATTTGCGACAGTAACAAATTAATTTGTGAAATATTTACCTGGCGAAATTGAAACTTGTGATAGTAAAAAATTATTTTTTGAATAATTTACTATAGAAAAGGCAATCCCTGGCGTAATTAAAATTTGCGACAGTAGAAAATTATTTTTTGAATAATTTACTATAGA